>CM076570.1:1215025491-1215300823 GCA_034641835.2 Pinus albicaulis | reverse complement strand
ATTCAAGAATATCTCCTTCTTCAGTCAATTTTTGATGCAACAATTTTAGTTGTAGGTCAACTTTTTTTTATTGAGGCTGAGTATCAAACAAATCTTTAAAATTTCTCAAAGCAGACCATGCATCTTTAGCGTTTTCGATATGGACATACATTTCATCATTGACAGACAATTTAACGAGAGCTAATGCTTTGGCATTTTTAACTTCCCATTTTGCTAGTGCAGTTGCATCTGTAGGTTTATTTGGCTTTACATATCCATCACAAATATCATGCCATAGTTCATTATAAACGAGAGTGCTTTCGACGAGGCGTTGCCATGTTTTGTAAGATTTTGACCCTTCAAGTTTGTCGGAATCAGAAAAGAAATTAATCAACTTAGACATTGTAGTGTTAAGACTTCACACCACAAATCAAGCTCCAAAAAATATCAAGATGCGCAACACAACAGCAACACACGAAGAAAAAAAACAAACTATCGGGGCTTGGCCTTGACCCTCGAATAGTCATTGAAACAAGAGAAAATTGACTAAGCTTTGCACTTGACTCTAGTCAATTTCTCAAATATTTACAAGGCAATTTTCAAAATTTGACTTTTACAATAGTGCTCTTGCACAATCTGGTAAAAAAAAGCTACCCCCCTCAAAGTAAAGTTACTTTGAGTCACACTTATCTCTCCAGAAACAAATTACAAAAAATCACCTTATTACTCCAAAAATATTACAAATAACCTTATTACTCCAACAAATTACAAAACCCTTATTACTCCAATAAATTTTATAATACCCTTATTACTCCCAAAAAAAAAACATTACAAAAAAAATATGTCGTATCACTCACAAGAACCTTTTAAATGTCCACTTTTAATTTCTTTTAGATTTCAAACTTCAAAACTGGCATTCTTTCAGAATAAAAATAATCTCCCACAGGCATTTCAAGTAATGGCATTCAACCACCGCTCTTTAAACGCTGTCACAAGCTGTCAAACGCTGGATTTCAACATTGCAAGTTGGGTTTCATGCCGAATTGCAATTTCAACGCTGGATTTCAACGCTGGATTCTAACCCTACGCTGGATTTCAACGCTGGATTCTAACCCTACGCTGGATTTCAACGCTGCAAGTTGGGTTTCATGCCGAATTGCAATGTCAAACGTTGGATTTCAACTAAACGCTGCTTCAAATTAACGTTGGCTTCCAATTAAATGCGGCTTCAATTGAACGTTGGTTTCTGTAAATGCTGAATTGATGCCACAAAACGCTAGTTTCTGTAAATGTTGGTTTCTGTAAACGCTGGTTTCTGTAAATGCCACAAAATGCTGGTTTCTATAAACGCTGGTTTCTGTAAATGCTGCTTCAACGCTGGTTCATACACTGGTTTCAATACGTTGGTTCAACGCTGGTTCAAATTAAACGCTGTGAAATGCTGGAATCGATGTTCATTAAGTAAATCGATGCCAGAATCGATGTTCATTAAGTAAATCAATGCCAGAATCGATGTTCATTTAAACACTATTTACAAGATTCTTTCCTTCAGTGCTGATGCGCTATATCAACAACGCTTTCCTCTTTCTTCTGGAGATTTTTCTTATAAATGCAGAATTATACAGCGTTTTCCCGTTTTTTTACTTCAGTCAAACAATTTGAAATAGAAAAATTCACACTGATTTTGCAGTTGCTTTAAAAAAAAAAATGATTTTAGAATTTACAAATCTAAAATCAAATAATCAAATTTTTGTTCAAAAAACCTGACAAACTTCATACCAATCTTTTGCTGATCAATTCAACGGAGTTGAGTTTTCCACGACTTGGTAGAGTTGGAATCTCTTCCTCATGGCACTGCAACACACCGTGGCTTTGATACCACATGTAAATGTAGAAGTGTCCTCATACACATAACTTTATTGCTCAAGCAAAAAGATTACATAGCAAATTACAGGAGTTTACACACGTAAACTCACACTCTCACATTCTCTCATTACACACTCAACAATGAAAATAGGAAACTAACCTATTTATAAGCTCTATGTTCTAACTTAATCTAGTTATGGATCACCTAGAAAATAAACAAGTGTCCATTTACAATAAATGAGCTTCTAACCATTCTACTAACTTCACTCCTAACTTAGAGCCTAGGAAATGACTCTTTTCTAGAGTCCTAATTTTTAATAACAAATTTCTATTTCTAAATATCTCAAAGATTTATTAAATATTCTAGAATAATAATTATTAATTTAATATCTTAAATTAATAATTATTTTATTCAAACATTATAACCTATGATAAAATTTATTTTGGATCATCTAACATGATCTTTCTTCTGCATAAATAATATCTAGCACTTTCTATAAAAATCATCAACAAAAATCACATAATACATGTGCTTTGTTGTGGAAGCTATTGAGAATGGTCCACGCATGTTTGAGTGAAATTTCTCAAGGATTTTTCGTTGCTCATCTCCTTCTCATGAAAGGTGGCACTTTGTATACTTCCCATGGTACATCCCTTGCATGTGTCTATCTACGCAAAGTCACCCTTTTGAAGACACATACGAAATGCATTTGCATGATCCTCAAAGCATTGTGGTGTAGATGGCCCAATATCTGTTACCATAACTCACTTGTATCCTAGCTCACTTTGCCTCCCCTACTTTGCTTGCTCCAATGTTGCACGGCCATCTACATCAAGTTTATAGAGGTTCATCACACGAACCGCAATTTTCTTCTACATGTCCTATGGATTTTTTACTGAAGGAACTCATTTTCTTCATTGAAAACCACATCATATTCAAGATCCTCCAACATAGGAACTAAAACTAAATTATTTTTCAATCCTGAGTACATGCATGAAATATTTTTAATATGAAAGGTTTACCTAACTCTCTCACGGAAAAGTAAGCTTGTACCAATCCCGGTAGTCCACATACCTCCCGTCATCACCCATATTGATGTGCATAGGAAGATCCTTCTCCTCGAAGATGCTAAAGAGTTCTTTTTTTCCCTTCATGTGGAAAGATGCTCCAATATCCAAGCACCACAATAGATACCATCACGGAGAGTTGACACCATGCATGCGATGAAAGTTCAACTCAAGCTATAGCAGAGGCCAAATCTTCACCTTTTGCGGCTCCTCGAGCCTTCTTGTTGTTCTCTTCTTCTTTTGTGGAAAATTTGTGGCATAGTGTCCATGATCATGACAATGAAAAAAATTCACCTTTGACATGTCACACTTCTTTCCTTCTTTGTCGGTCTCAAATTTGGAATAGGACTTCTTCCCCCTTCTCCTTATTGCCTTACCAACCAAGGCACAATTTTCCTCATCATCGATCTTGGATGAGGATCCATCCCCAGTATTTCGCTAAAACTCTTCTTGTACCAAATCCAACCATAGTCGCTCCCAATCTAGTAACTTCTCCCTCCCATTCACGGAGTCCTAACGTAACTATGCCAACCCTTGCAGGAAGGCCTAGAAGTGCTAAGCTCACCAAGTCATCATCGGCTACCACGGTCCCAACACTTCCAAACTCATCTTTTACATTGAGTGAACTTGGTCAAGTATTCATGGATTGTGTCGCCCTTCTCCATTTTGATGTTCCATGAGCTTGTCCTTGAGTGCGATTTTTTGTGGTCACTCTTGCTTTGAAATAGATCTTCCAAGGCCTTCCATATAGCATATGGAGTTTCCTTGCTATGGAGACTTCGAGACAATATGATCTCAGAAGCTCCCTCTAATAAGATCCTCCTCACCTTTGCAACATTCTTCCTCCATGCTTCATGTTGCGCAACATCACCAGCTTGATTGGGTTCGGGAATATCGGTGTCGATGAACTCACTTCAATCATTATCCTCCAATCTTTACGCCCTCCATCATGTCCCTCCATAGTAGTATAATTTGAATTTCCCTCGAGTGCATATTTTGAGTCTCAAGCTTGTGAAAGACATCTTGGTAAGTTGTTAGCTCCAAAATAATGTATTTGAAAATTTGAATATTATTTCAACACAAACTCACTTTCTTCTCCACTATTATGATTCCTATGACGCTTTGATACCATCTAAAATTGCAGCAATGGATTCAATCTAATCATGAAATGTACTAAAACAAGATATTGAATCCTTCTACAATATTTTTGAAATATAAATCATGATCGCTCAATCACATCCAAGTAAGAGAAAGAAGTAAATCAATCGCACAACTTACAAGATTTTCTTGGGGAAAGAAAGCTACACTCAAAACCCCTCCATCTTTATTGTTTAATTAGCCAAGGAATCATGAAAAAAAAATCACGGTGCATGTGTGCTCGAGAAGAACCTCATACACTCTACCAATCATCTCACTACTATCTAGAGAAAAAATTGGACAAACACATAGCCAATTTCCTACCCACCTTGACTGCCTCACTCACGCAATTCCCTAGGAAAAATAATTCCTATTAAATAGAAATTCCAACCTTCCTTGGCTTGCACAATTCATCATGGGCAACTTGTGGCTTCTATGCCCACTTTTTGGGCAATTCGCTAATAATACAGTCGATAGTTTACTTCCCTTTAACCTTTGTCTCAAATGGGTTGTCATCGAGTCAACTTGACATGCATGCGGCTATTAATAGTGAATACATCGGTTACTTGGTATATCACTACTTGTGAATTGAATCTAATTTAATTCACATTGACCTTCACTAATCTCATCACTCGGTTATAATAGTTAATATGATTTTAACTCAATTAATTTGAGTTAAATGATTGCACTCACACCACACTAGTGCTACAACTTCAACTAGACCTTGTAAATAATAGAATCGCTCTACATGCCTCACCTTTGTGACCCTCAACTTCGAAATTCTTAAGCTAACCAAGTCTATCACACTTAGTTAACTATTACAGAGTCTGTTATGAGATAATATTACAAGTTATTGCCCAATTTATTTAAGGGATAAATAAATTAGATGCCCACATTTACATTAATGTGTCAGCTAGAATTCCCTCACTCATGTGTATTTGGAATCACACTAGTATGTGGTGCATTTTCTTGTTGAATTTCAACATTACATTGTGACTTTGTATTAGCTTAGAGCCTTGTGAACTCTTAAAGTGAGTATCATTGTAGGCTAGCGCTTGTACCCAACAACCTCACTCTAACCCCCCTTGAATTAGACGTAGAAGCTCATTAATCATTTTTATCTATGAATGAGCATTTGACTCTACTTTTATTTGAAGCAAAATCATGTCATTTGAAATGAATTAAGGGTGGTTTATAAGGAAGGTGAATTTCCATCTTATCAACGATGTTCAAGCCTGTGAAATATTAACTTGTGTCTTTACATTTAAGAAAGATATGATTTTAACTAATCACCAACAATCTTAAATTTTATCATGAGAACATAAAAAGTACTTACAACTAGTTAGCAAAAATTTTAAATCTTACTTTAAAATAAATTTAAAGATATAATAACTAGCTTAGATTGTCCAACATAGATTAATTTTAAATTTCAAAATATTTGTCACACTAGCAACTTTTCTAATTAAATAATTTAACAAAACTATAATGATATTGGAATGTTTATCTTATTTTTAAACATAAAAATAAAATCTTAAAAAATGTGAAGTAATTTCTTACTTTTCTTAAGTTCAAATAAATCAAATTCTAATGTTTATCATTATCATCGTCACCATCATCATAAAAATAAAGTCAAATGCTATTTAAATTTTAACTTATACATACTTATTAGATTGTGTAATTTATACAAATAAATTATAAAATAAATCAATATTTCAATTTTTGTAGATATACAAAAATTAAAATATTAATTTGTTCTATTGATATTTTCAATCATAAAATCAATAAATCACATAATTTTTTATTATACTTTAAATATTTCAAAACCTAATATAACTTTTTATAAACTAATCATCATCACTATAATTAAAATTATTAAAATTATATAAATACAAAAATCAAATATAACTTCTCTAAACCGCAATCATGCTCACTATAATTAAAATTATTAAAAAATACACAAATATATATTTCATATTGTATAAACAATCTCAATCATACTACTGAATAATGTGAAGTTATCAAATCAAAAAATGATACAACTAAATTCAATGTAAACTCATTATCTTCTTATGTCACATACATCCATTCACTCAAAACACATTATTTCAAAAAATAAAATGTTGGTTACTGATCCAATAGAATATCTTGAACAGTAATTTTTTGCGTGAGAGTGTTTTGAATTGCATTTTTTTATGGTGGAAATAGATTCAGTGCCATAAAAAAAACCCTTAGAAAACACTCAAAACACTGAATTTTAACTACTGATAATCAAATTTTCAAAAATCTTTACACTGAATTTTTCATAATCTTACCAAAATTTCTCTATTATTTTATAAGTTTTTTTCTAAACTAAAGCATAAAGATTTAACAACCTCTATTATTCTCCATAACATCATCAGATCCACAAACAATAACTCAAACAAAAATAATAAATACCATACCACTAAATTTGAAGCAAAACACATATTCATTTACCACTTTCATTCAATCACTAAATATGATTGAAACACACCACTTGAAAATATCAAATGCCCAATGACCAGTACTTAGCAGCCTCTGTTAATCTGCCATGCACTCATAGGATCCAACAAACAGTGCCTAAGACCCAAAAAATAATAATAATAATAAATACATCTTCTCAATGGTCAATAATGGACCAGTGCCATCAGAAAGTATCTATCAGTTTGACAGTCATGATTATATGCAATAAGTACACAGCGCGCACATGTGAAATGGGTTTGTCATACATCTGCCATTGATAAGAATGCCCAACCTAGGACTGCCGCATGGTTCTGTAATGGGTTTTCATGCTCAATTAATAAGGGGGACTGTCCCATGATTTTTGTAATGGAGTTTTCATGTTTCATCAAATCAGGTGAATATCATCACTTTACAGACCCACCTTCTTTTTTAATTTCTATGGAAGTAACGTACGTGATCAAAGAGAGGACCTTTCTATTCTGAAAGCAGTAGTCAATAACTTTGAATTCTAGAATATTGTTGACAGACCTTTTTTATTTGGTGGGAATGATCTTTTCAAACCACCTTTTGCTTTCTGTTGGATCTCTCTTTTAACTTTCTCTGTTCAAGTTGAAATGACTCCAACAAACTCCTCTGAGATAATAGAATTGTCTCCAGTCCTTTGTGACAAGATCTCTGAAGTTTTTTTAATGGGGAATTTTAAAATTAAACACATCATTGATTTAACAATAAAAACACAATGATGGTCTGCCACAGCTTTACCTGCTTTCAACTGTTAAGGATGGAGATCACATATTATATTTCTATGTATAGTGAGGTTTTGCTTTATGGTTGTAAGCAAGGGAAGTGTAATTTTAATATAAATGCTAGTATTTAATATATAAATTTTAATTAGGAAGTTTTACAGTCTACAGGTTTTTTTAGTATTTGTATTTTTTTAATAAAAAATAGAATATACATTTTTAAAAGACCATTTAAAATATATAAAATAATTCATAATCTTCTATTTTAGGGGTATTATATTTAAAATTTATAAAAAATATATACGAAAATAGAAAAAAACAACTAATTTAATTTTTTTAATTAAAAAATTATTACATTATTTTAATTATTTATTATTTTACTACTTTCTTATTCTAAAATAATATATTTTATTTTATTTCTTTAATACCTAATTTTTCTTATAAATCATATTTTAATTATTTATTACCTTTTATTTGATGATATAGAACTTCCTTATTTACTTTACTTCAAATATTTTCAAATGCATTTCTTCTTATTTACTTAACCTTGAATCTTCTCCAAATGCCAAAGAATCTTTGGCATCAAACAGGCTCCAGGGACACATTTCCTTCTTATTCAGTTAACTCTCATATCGCTAATATCTCTAATACAGGGTCAAGTTCAAGCATAATGGTTTATATATTTCATTTTTTTTGGGTAGAAAATAGCATATATAATTTTTTTTTATAAGTTTATTTTCAGAAACACGACTTTTTAAATATACCAGAAACACTTTATTTATATAGATTTAAAAATTCAAGTTTGTCATTTAAATAATTTTATTAAATTAAATAATTGAAGAGAAAGAATGATTAATTAAATTTATTAATTTTTTTCTTTTTTCATTAAAAAATTATTACTTTTATTTTAATTATTTTAATTATTTATTACTTTACTATTTTTTTTAAGTTTAGTAGTGTTATTTTATTCATTCATTAAATCAAAATAGCAGATTACAATCATAATATATACTAGATGGTCTCAACTTTGTATCATAGGAAGCGAGTTTGTTGGCCACCTCAAAGAGTTATAAGCCAACCAAAATTGATAAAGTTTAAATCTGTCTCTAGTTGCCTTAGCAAATTATGTATCGACTATATTCAAAGACTTAACCCGGAGAAAGTAAATGCTATTCGTAATTTGCATCCCAAAACAAAACAAAGAACCATGAAACTTAGTCATGCGATGATTACGATAGGTGTCGGGTCATTGACGCTTGACCAAGGCCCTGTCGACTTGGTTCATACCACGTAGTTGTCATTCCATTCGGCCCAAGGCGAACATTGCGGCGGTAGTGTTGCGGGGAGATGGATTTCTTGGATGTCCCTGTGCATTTCAACTAGAATAGAGGTTGCTTTTGGATCTCCCCTATTCCTTTAACACTTGTTAACGATGGCCTTTGACAATAAGCATTTTACATAGAAAGTCCAATATATATGGATGGACTCTTTAAATAAAGATAGTTTGCCTCTCGTATTCCCCAAATCTGTCAACATCTCCATCTCTTCGTTAGAGATGTCTTCTTCCTCTTTTGTTTTTTTTGATCTCGCTCTCAACTTGAAATCAAAGATTTTACATGGTCGGGTGGACTACCTATCCCATGAGCAGCATGGAAAAAGGTTCTCCATATATTTCCTTCTGCGTACTTTTATTCCCTCTCTTGTTTTGGTCCCGTTTTTTGCTTTCCTTTGCTACAGGCTTTTTCCTTTATCGTTAACTTATTTTTTTCGCAGAGATTGCCCTTTCACCATTTTGGCTTGGTAGATGTTTGGCTAGCAAATGAATTATCTTCATGGGCCGCCTGTGCAGGGTTTGAAGAAAAACCTATAGAGGTACTAAGAAGACTACAGCCAGAGGTACTAAGGAGACACAGCAGAAGGCAACAAAATTTCATGTTGAAGTTCAACAAGAAATTTCGACACCCTACACTAGTGTGGGACTAGGAGAGTCCAAAGCGGCACCTACACTAGTGTAGGACCATCAGTAGTAGCGGCACCTACTGGCTTTGGTGTGGGCTAAATTTGGTGCATGTCTATTTTAGTTATCCCTTAATTAAGACGGACAATACAATGTAATCTAATATCCAAATAACTTGTAATAGTTAACTAAGTGTGATAAACTCGGTTAACTCATGAATTTCGAGTTGAAAGTAGTTGGTGAGGTATGCGAGTAATTATGAGTTGTAACAAAGTTCAAAGTGTAGTGGTGCATTAGTTAATGCATGTTGTAATCGATTTAACTCGGTTAGTGCTAGTTATTAGCTTGTAGATACACTAGTGAGAGATCAAGTGAATTAAATATTATTTAATTCACAATCGATGATCTCACATGCAATTGAGGATTTACTATGTATTAGCGCATGCCATGTCGGTTCCGGTGGAGACCCGGTTGAGATCTAGGGGAAAGGGAAGTTGACTATCGGTTGTAGGGATTATTGGGTTGCTCCCATGCAACCAAACGGCCATTGGATTTCCCATGATCTTTCTGCGCGATCCAAGGAAGGCCAAAATTCCTATGGAATAGGGATTGCATTCCACATGCATTGTGCAAAGGCGGGCGAAGTTTAATCGGGGAAGGGCGGGAAATTGGCTAAGTATTGGTCGGTTGCCGGAGACTGAGTGTGAGACAATTAGTTGAGTACAGAGAGGGCTCTTGTGAGAATTTGTATGTAATTGTTTCATGTATCCATGCTAAATATACAATAGAAGATAGTGGGGGTTTTTGACGACAAGCATTCACACAGGGAAATTATACGTATTTATGGTTTGATTGATTCTTCTTTGCTTCATGTGATTGGCGATTGTGTTTTTTAATTCCACAATTGATTTGTAGAAGTGATTTAGTATCTAGATTTAGTACATTGTTAGATCGGATTAAATCCATGATATACATGCTTGTTGTATAATTTCTACATTTCAATGCTGAGTTTAGCGAGAAAACATAGGATAATATCATGCTATTGAGGTCACCACCCCGATCTCAATCGTTTTGTTGTGATTCCATCGTCACCCTCTTCTTTGATCCTAATCATTATAAAATTTGTAGACCGGCGCAACTCATTGGAGTGACCTAAGAGCATAATACTACTCTCGTTGCTTTCGGTTCTAGAATAGGGCCACATAAGGTGCCTCAACCTTCCACAGAAGGAATTACATTATTAACATGCACGAGCGAGCACGGGGAAATGGAATGTTCCCATTCACCCTAGACAACTGGGACAAGACGAGGACAATAACCCAAAAACAAAACCTGATACACTTCACACATGCAACCCCAAGAATAAGACATGATAAGCTTCACAAATGCAACCGAGGAGAAAGAACCCTCCCCGTGTGTGCGCGGTAATAGATGTAGGCTCCCCAAAAAATAGCACGGAGTTTAACTTACCATGCAAGTTTCCGGAGACACAACTCTACCCCCCAAAGTATCATTATATGCCATGGATGTCATTTCATGAAGTTGTCGATGCCGAGCTATGGAGTTTGCAAACATGGCAAAGAGGTTGACTTACATTATTGGTCATGACCAATGTAATTCCTAAAAAATGTTGTCTGTGCGGTGACATTGAGATATAAAACTTTTAATGTAGGCTTTGCTAGAATTATGAATAAGGGATATGAGATGAGAATTTGACAAGCGGGGGTCCTGGAGATTGATAAACGACTCTTGCTATCTTGACATGCAAGGCTAATTAAGAGACATGCGAGAGCCATTCAAGCAATTTAAAAGACAAATCGAGTCGGGGTTCGGGGTTTTCCCCCACACATTCTCCTCCCACCTGCACGCATTCTTCTTGCCCAAGATTTTGGATAACTTGATTGATTAGCAACAACAAGAAAAAAAGCGGAATATTCAAGCGAACTTAAAACCATGGAACGCAGACCAAGACAAAATTTCCATGCAAACTTAAAACCCGGTACCCGTAGCTTGCAGACATCCAGTGGCCGAACAACCATAAAATTCCATGCAAAATTCAATAGACCGACTCGAGAAACGTTTGTCTTATTAAAACGAGGGTGAATTGCTTCCATTCCAAATGCGGAGAGAAAGAAATTAAACCAACGGACCAAGGCTACTTCTTTTACCGCTAAAGATAGACATGCGATAAGGAGACGAAAGAACATGCCGGGGGAGGCGACCTGCCAGTGCACTACCAATTCCTTCGCTTGCTCGCCAACCTTACGCTGCGACTACTGCTCAATAGACATCCGTGGTGGGAATAGCTTACCGTCCTTAGCATGTCTTTTCTTCCTCACGCGCCAATGCTTACCCCAAGACTTGTCGACAACATGAGTTGTTTTTTCATCAGTATTTAATGTCGTCATTATACTGGCCACAGTGGGTCCTACTACCCACATCCCTCACCGTGTGTCATCATGGTCTTACTGGTGTGGCTTGCACGGTCTCCTGCCACCTCACTCCTTCTCTCGAACACCGACATCCGATTGGGGAACTATTTTATTATTTAAAAAAAACACATTTTCTTTCATTAATTACAATTTTTTTTCTTCACAAATCATATTTTAAATATTTATTACATTTGATTTTATTATATATAACTTTTCTTATTTACTTTCAATATTTTTCAAAAATACAAAATACTTATATTCAAACAGATACATTTCTTTTTTAGTGTACATTTTTCCTAATTTTTTTTTCAAATTCCAAAAACTTCACAGCAATGAGACACATTTCCTTACCCAAAATTATAGATTTTTAATTTAAATCCATTTTTTTGTTTTTATATATTATTTTTTTAACTAAAATAACAAATTTATATTTAAAACCTGAAAATCAATTACAATTTAAAAAATTCAGTAATTAAATAAATTTAAAAGGTTGTAGAATCTAGATAAATAAATTCCTTTACTTTCAGTTATCAGTTATGAGCAGACTCTTGAGGACTAGAAAGTCATATATAATATTAAAAAGGGACATATTGATAATTGAATAATTAAAGTAGATACCTTTCCTTTTCTTTCAGTTATGGGAAAACTTTAAGGAAATAAAGGACATTATGTACATTGGATTTGGTCATATTTTACATCTCAGCCACAATTGGTCAGCAGTTCAAGCCATGTTCTTATCTCATGAAAAATCTGGACTTAATATTCAACTATGCTATTTATCTCATCAAAAATCTGAATAGTTAAGTCCAGAAACTTCGTTTATAAATCTAGATAAACAGTGGTATTTAAAAAAAAACAAAATGTTTGTAGACATTGGTGATATATTAAATTTGGAGAAATTGATAATGCAATAAAATAGAAAAAGGTGTACAAATCTGAGAAGGCACCTTTCCTTTGCTTTCAGTGTTTAGAAAAAACTCTGGGAAGATAAAGAACTTTAATGTACAATGGATTTGGTCATATTTTATATCCAAGCAACAACGAGGTCAGCAGTTCAATTCAGCCCTGGTTGATTTTATCATTATGAACTATCTGACCCTACAGGCAGATAAGAAACTAGAGTAGTTATAAATCTATGTATATAGCATCGATGTTACAGAAAAATTGACAGGAGACCCTGGAAAATAAATAGGCCATTCCAGTCTGCATTGGATTTGGTTATATTTTTATTCCAAGTAGAAAACTTATGGGCAATAGTTCAATCCTTCCGTTCTCTTTTTAATAAGAACAACCTGACCCTTCCTATCAGAGAAATAAAGAAATTTGGTCGTTATATTACAAATTATTACCATAATTGCAGAGAAAAATGACATGGAAGTTATGATGAATTAATTATAGATTTGGACTGCAAGTTCACCACAAAAGTATGGCAGAAAGTTCAGTTAGAAAACTCTGAATAATCATATTGATATCTCATACAAGAATTGCAGACAATGAGCCACATGATTGAATCCAAATACCACATGATTGAATCCAAATACGCATAATCAATGAAACAAGTGGACAGAATTTAAAAAGCTGAAATTGGGTTTCTGACATATACAAAAATGGGTATATGAACCAAGTGGACAATATTTAAAAAGCTGAAATTGGGCTCCTAACATATACAAAAATGGTATCTGAATGCCTTATTAGTGCTCAGGAGCATGGCAACTACCTGAACAAAAGAATGTCTGGACTGATATATAAGGAGTATACAAATAAGAAACCTAAACCCATGTATGTAAATACCCAAATCTACTTGAATCTCTTTGTAACCTGCCATGAATATCACCCAATTAGCAGAAGCAATCGGACTAAAACCTGAACTGTGTAGTTGTCTGTCAATCTAGTATCCTTAAATAACTCCTTGACAGCTGCTGCAACAGTGTGCCAGGGTCCAGAACTGTCTCTAATTAGTAATTATCAGTCTGCTGCTCTTACTCTGGTCTGTAGATCATGAATATTGAAGTACCAGAGCAATTGAAATACTAAAAGACAGATCCAAGGTATTTGCAGATCCTTGATTTCTGATGAGGACTAATCTCTGTGATGACTAAATGGGTCCCTCTGCTATGGCTTGTAACTTCTGCAATACACAAATCTCAGCCCTGCAAAAATGAGGGCTTAAGGATTGGAGTTCGAGCTGTCAACCTGGGATCTTGTTGGAATATTATTGTGGCCTCTGGAAGGGCCAGATGGGGGAATAGGGGACCCCTTAGTAAGCAAACTGAAAGTAAGCCTAAAGGTCTTTGATGGCCATACTCCTGCATTGCCACTACCAGCATTCTGAATGCTGGGAATCACTTTCTTATGATCAACAATCTGCATAGCCTTTTCTTCTTTTGTGGCAAACCCATGTTTTTTGCATGCTCCATGTGGTAGTAAGGCCCAACTCTGGCATTGCATTGTACTGCAAGAGAATAGTCAGCAATACCAGCATGCTTAAGACCTTAATGGACTCCATCTGATTGCAGCTTGCAGCTACAACAATATCTACTGAAAACCAGATATAGAAAATATCAGATAATCTCTGGATGATAGTACTGGGATTAAGTTACCAGCTCTCAGAGTAGGATTCCTCTTTTGTGATTGTATCTTCTGTCTGTCACTCTGCCTTCAGTACAACCAATGAGTGGTCTTCGCTATTTCCGTTCCTGTGATTTAAACAATGTATCAAAGTCTGTAGCGCCTATTAATTAGGGTTCCAAGGGGACTTTGTATCAACAAAGCAAAAATCCAAGGGGAGGTGCCTTTGTCTTCAAGCTTACGCTACTAGCAACATTCAAGGAATGCCCTTCTCTGTTTCTATTCAATTACAAACTCTAAAATGTCATACAGTGGTTGCCATTTAGGGATTACTCAATCAGTCATCCTAATTCAAAATTATCCAAGAGCTCTTTTTTCACATCTTCAAGCTCGTTCCAGACCCAATTCTCTCCCCAGAATTCGGACTTGTTTCAATTTGTCAGCCAAAAGTAACAGGGGCAAGATTGTTATCTCTGAACACTGCAAGTCAATTATATTCTGAGATAGATTATTCCAATTATTATTACTTTCCGTAGTTACTGTTATCACGGAAGTATGGTGCAATTAAAACCGATGGTCAAATGGTGCTGGGTATATTTCTTCCAATGCCAGCATAGCAGGGGCAAGCCGCCATGACCCACTCCAGCAGCTGTGCAGAAACCACGCGGAAATTATTATGCAATTTCTTTGCCCAGTTGTAAAACGTGGACCAAATTGCCGAAACGCTGGCAGCCATGGACTCTAAGCAGGGGAACCTGATCTGAAGGTACGCAAAACACATCATAGTGAGTTGGAATTGAAGACAAATTTTACTTGATTCACATAATTTTTTATTTCCTTTTTAAAGTTCCCAATCTTATTGGACATACCAAAATTGCTACGGTGGTTTTGTGACTAATTATAGAGTTGTTTAAGGAGTAGAGGGATTTTTTGGACGGTTAAAATTGGTTGGAATTTGGTAAAAAACAATTTAAGAAATCTTGCAGTATCAGTGTTTGAATCATGTTTTTTTATGGTGGAAATGGGTTTCAGTATCATTAAAAAATTTTAGGACACCCAAAATAGTGAAGTTCGATATCTATAACCTAAATTCCTTTTCTTAAAAATCTTGCCGAATTTCTATGATTTTCATGATTTTTCAGGAAAAAAAAACAATCAAATTAAACTAAGGCATTAATTATGAGCAATTATAATTTTTCAGGTTTCTCTTAACAATCATATCAAAATTGCTAAAGTAGTTGTGTATTAATTATGGGGAATTATAATTTTCAGATTTCTTTTAACAATCATAAACTCAAGACTAAGGATGTGATAGAGTACGTATAAGATTTCATTTCAAATGAATTATTTCAAAAATTGATAAAAGTACTTATAAAAATGATTGATTTTTTTTTATTGAGTTATTTTAAATTTTAGTATAATTTAATGAATTGATTTTTTGTTATTTTTTAGATATAATTTTAGATAAAAGTATTAATTATAGGGCAATTATAATTTTCAGATTTCTTTTAACGATTATAAACTCAAAACCAAAAATTTTCAGATTTCTTTTAACAATTATAAACTCAAGGCCAAAGAATGTGATCGAGTAAGTATATCATTTTATTTCAAATGAATTATTCCAAAAAATTTGATAAAAGTACTCATAAAACTTATTGAACTTATTTTTTAAGAGATTTTATTGATTTGTTTTTAAATTTTTTAGTATAGTTTAATGAATTGATTTTTGTTATTTTTCATAAAATGGATATAATTTTTGATAAGCAGATTTGATAAAGAGATCTTGCTAAAGAAGTAGTTACTTTGTATTAATTATGGGTAATTATAATTTTTCAGGTTTTTTTTAACAATTATAAACTCAAGACTAAGAATGTGATAGATTACCTATATCATTTCATTTCAAATGAATTATTTGAAAAATTGATAAGAGTAATCTTAAAAATGATTGAGTAAGGATTTTGAAATTGATTTGTTTTTAAATTTTTAGTATAGTTTAATGAATTGATTTTGTTATTTTTCATAAAATGGATATAATTTTAGATAACAATATTAATTATAGAAAATTATAATTTTCAGATTTTTTGTAACAATCATAAACTCAAGAACAAGAATGTGATAGAGTACGTATATCATTTCATTTCAAATGAATTATTTTAAAAATTGATAAAAGTACTCATAAAAATGATTAAGATTTATTTTTTTAAAGAGATTTTATTGATTTGTTTTTTAATTTTTAGTATAGTTTAATGAATTGATTTTTATTATTTTTCATAAAATGGATATAATTTTAGATAAAAAGAATTTGATAAAGTATATCTATGTCGTATCATTTTAAATGAGTTATTCCAAAATTTGAAAAGAATCTTCATAAAAATAATGAATTTGTCGAGATTTCTTGCAGTTGCTTTAAATTTTTAACATTATAAAATAGATATATTTCTAAATAATAATATCATAGATTTGATTTTTTAATTTATTTTTTTATAAATAAATTCACCTTCTTAAAAAACTCTATAGAGTTTCTTTTTCATAATCATAAATTTAAGATAATCATTTCATTTATAAAAAAAATTAATAAACTCTTTATAAAAGAATAATTATTATTATTATTATTATTATTTTCGGTTAGATATTTTATTATTTTTGGTTTAAATTTTTGACATAATGTAATAAGTTTTATTTTTGACTCAAAAATATATCTTATGATATTATAAGAGATTATGATCTAAATTGCATTTTTAATTGTAAAAATGGATCCATAGTCTTAAGAAACCTCACTTGATTTTTCTTAACAATCTGTAAACTCAAAAGACAAAAAGAGAATTTGATAAAAAAAATACTCATGTAGTTTCATTTCAAGAGTTATTCTAAAAAATTGGTAAAATCATGATAAAATAATGAATTTGTTTTTCCTTAAAATCAAACATCTTACTATTTTGTTTAAAAATTTAGTGAGGTGAATTTTTAGTTTTTTTTTCAAAATTGATATAATTCTTGACAACATCATAATGATTCACTTGGTTTAAATTGTATTTTTTGAATACAAAAACACTTGATACATTTGAATTATACACTATTCAACCACTTAAAGCGCAATTTTTCCTACTCTCTACTAGATTTCGGTCAAAATCAACCTTAGTTTAAATTGTATTTTTTGATATAACTTGAAAAACCCTTAATACACTAATTTATTCAACTACTTAAAATTACAAAATTTTCAATATTATATTAAATTTGAGTGAAAAACAACTTTAGCTTAAATTATAGTTTAGTTTAAATTATATTTTTAAATACAACGAAATAAACATTAATACACTTGAATTACACAAATTTTGCTACTTTAAAAATACAATTTTTAGGATTTTCAATTAGATTTCAGTTGAAATTAATAAAAAAAAACACTTCCAAAAAAAGCCTAGAAAGTAACCTAATTATATGGAGTTGTCTACGGAGTAGACGGCCAAAAGTGGTTGGAATACTGGGCAAAAAAAATTTAAGAAATCTTGCGATGGCTGAGTATTCGAATCGGGTTTTTGATGGTGAAAATGGATCAGCACTATCAAAAACTTTTAAAAACACCCAAAATATTGAAGTTTGATGGCTATAACCTAAATTTACAAAAATCACTGCCAAATTTTTCTTAAAATCTGCACAATTTTTCCTAATTTTCAATGCAAAAAATCAATCTAATTAGACTACTAATTATAGTCTAATTATATTAGTGCTAAATCTTTTTAAGAATTATAATTACCTATTAGTTACCTACTAGCACTTCTCATGAGCTATCTTTTAAAATTCCAACGTGCAAACCACTGATTTCCATTGAATTTAACTCTTGGAAATTCAAAATTAGCACTATTTGAGTGTCGCTTTATATCAAAGAAAATCAAATCAAAATTTAATTTTGAAAAGTCCAAGAATACCCATCATTCCAATCAAAATCCAATCAAATGCTACCCCAAAATACATTTACCAAGAATAAATCACTGCAGAATAAACCTTCCACCAAAAGTTTTTGCCCCTCATGGGAGTGGGGTGTGTGTCATTGTATCATTATTATATCATGTGAATTGCAGAGGACAGTGCGTGAATCCAGCAGTATTTTCAGGAACTGTATATCCTTTTTGAAACTCGGATAACGATTCAGAGATGCATACTTCTTTTCAAAGCGAGACTCCTGCTTCTGTTCAAAGTACTGTGATGTGAATAGGTACCCTACAAGGGGCTACAAGGTTCCAATTTTATAATCAAGGGTAATGTCCTGTGACTACCAATTTTTCAATTGCACGGAACAGGAGTCCCATTCCTTTTTTATGTGACTCTACAGAAAAGAAAACCTTTAAATACATTCTTCATATATTTATATTTTGGGAAACTGAACATGCATGTCCGTGTATGCAGCGTGGCCCGTGGGTCTTTCTTTTTTGCTACTGCACAACGCCGCATGTGTTACATCATTAATTTTACGTGTATTGACTACATATATTGGGGCAGGGGTATTTTCTAAATCGGAGTCTAATCTTGTGTAAATTTGCCTAGAAAATTATGGAAATTTTGGCTTAAAAATTTGAATAAAATCTGTAAATTTTTTTTGTAAATTTAGACTATAACTTTGAATTTATGTTTCTGTTATCTATAGAAATGTTTTAGATATCTTTTAGTTGTGGAAATTCTGGCAAGATTTTGATAAAATTCTCAGGAATTTTTTTGTAAATTCAGAAAAATAGCTTTGAATTCATGCTTCTTTTTTATTTATAGAAAAAATTTTCCAAAGATATCTTTAAGTTGTGGAAATTCTGACAAATTTTCTGACAAAATTTTGATAAAATCAGTAGGAACTTTTGTAAATTCAGACTATAGCTTTTGAATTCATGCTTCTGTTATCCATAGAAAATTTTCAGATATCTTTAAGTTGTGAAAATTTTTGAAAAATTACTAACAAATCTGCAGGGATTTTTGTAAATCCAGATTATAGCTTTGAATTCATGCTTCTGTTGATTCGTAGAAAATTTTCAGATATCTTAAAGTTGTCATATTATAGCTGTCAAACTTTAAGATTTTGGGTCGCCCTAGAAGCTTGGATAGTGCTGAATCCATTTCCACCATGCAAAAAAATAATTTGAACACTAAGAATGTCTAAATATTATATATTTTTGGAGAGTTTTGACTAGAGAAATAATTATTTTCTTCAAATTTTAATTTTTATTGGAGGTTTGACGAGCCAAACATATTTTTTTCTTCAAATCTTCATTTTTTTATGGTTTTAAATTGGATTTTCTATTGTATATATAGATTTAACACCCTAAAAATCCTTACAAACCTCTAAAAATTAAATTTACAACACCTTATAACTCATAAAAATAGCTGAAAATTTTAAATCGTAAAAAATTCACCTCAAATTACAAATTCTTAACAAAAATTCAAAACAAATTAAACCAAAAAATAGATGAGAAATCCTTCCAAGAAAACCCTACCAGAAAATAAAATACGGCCAGATATGTATTCATGGCGCTGGCCACAGATTCCAGGGAGTCCAGTCTCCCTCGAGATAAAACTCCGTGATTGAAAATCACAATTGCCGTCCCATCAAGCTTTACAGGACATGTATAAAGTCAGGGTACGCCACATTGGCCGGCGTGACCATTAATACGCCGGCCTTTTCGGATCGTTAAGCCTCAGGAGCAGCACTGATTCATTGTACTGAAATCTCCCATTTAACAAATCCTTTTTGGAATTTGTCACCGTCATCTAAAATCACAATTTCTTTTGGTGTGCAGCATCCAATTTTATTTAAAGAAACTTGTACAAATTGCTACAGTTATGATAATGTATAGTGTTTTCTCCCTGCAATGGATTATATGGAATGTTTGTTGTGGTTGTTTTTTCTTTATATTTATGATGAGTTAACGGTTGGGACAGCTGATGTTGGATCGGAGAATAAATTTAAATTATGAGATAATTGGATGGGAGATTAAATTTAAATTATGGGATATTGTTATTAGGATTGAGGATTTTTTAATTAATTAAATATTTAATATAATTTTATTGAAAAAGATTGTTTATATATATTATAAGTTAAGTTTCATCAAATTTAAATTTATATGTGAAGATCAATATTTATAAAATTATGTAAATATCTATTTTTATGTAATTTTTTATTTAATTAAATATATAAAAAGTAACATATGAGAAATTTTAAAAGTTACGTAACATAATGAAAAAACCCAATGTCCTATCTCAAAAGTAGAAAAAAGCTTATATAAAGAGGATATTCCTTGTTCTCTCTAGAAAATGTAAATTGGCATAGGCTCAATATATTATCTTCCATTTTTAATATTTGTGGCTCACCTTGGATAAGGCATCCATAATACCATTTTGATGATTTCCTTACATGCCTTGAAAAAGTTCTTCTCATGAAAAAAGTTCAATCAACATCTAAATTCTTTTGCATCCAATTAGAAAGTAAAGGAGGGTTGAAAGTAGTGAGCCGCTTTGATACACAGCATTCTATAATCTCTCTTTGAATACTCCTATATATATCCATACACTCTATAGACAATCACTTTCAAAAATACAAAACCCCCCATAAAGTCAATAAATTTGCATGATTATTAGAGCCAACACCACCACTTGAGCTGAAATGATAATAAAAACCTAGCTTCAAGACAATGCACACTCCACAACCTCAAATATTGTGTTTATCACGCCCCATCTAAAGACCTACATGATATTTACCGCAAATATCCATTAGTGAAAAAGTTTCAAGGATCCATTGTCTACAATAGAGTCGAGATTCCCTTGAAATAAGCAACATGTCTGTTTACGAGAGCAGATTATATTCAGAGGGAATCCTCAAATATAAGTGCATTTCAGCATCTACAAATGCCCCAAAAAAATATAGAGGGGAAGTGTTTGATATTCCTTCAATCCATGTAGAAATTATGTTGTAGATTTGCAATTTCTCATGAAGTTTTAATCAAAATCACAAGACACAAACCTACCCTATTGTTCTACGGACATTAATTAACAATTTAGAACAAAAATCATAGACATGCAATAAGAAATTACACACATGCAACACATATTTTTCTGCTGAGGGAAAGAAATGTTTCGCTAAAAACCCCAATGCCTCCTTGCATTAAATCGGAAGAATAGAAATGTATTACAATTTCGTTGCTCAACTAAGCACATCTTGCAAGTTCATAACCTATCTCTCTCCTCAACGAGAAGCTTTGAGTTTAGACTTAATCAATTTATTCCTATGCTTGAGCTCCTATCTTCCTTGCGTTGTTCTTTGAGGAATTAGTTGGCTCTATTATTTAGGAAATTCCTCAAATTGATTGTGAAATTCCTTTAGGTTGATCATCGGATTACGTACGACTTTGCACATCACCTCAAGACTAGTCTCACAACTAATGTTACACTACCTTGGAATCTCCACCAAGCTTGAGGGGAACTCGAATTCTCTGCATGCACTACCTATTTTGGGTTGATTGATTAGTTAATTGGATGATCAACGAGTTTTGACAAGAAGAATCCCACTTTCTGCACATTTTTTGAGCCTCCACTAGTTCCTCAACAATTGAAACTAGTTTAGTGAAAACAACCTTAGATAGCAGGCCTTGATTGCTACAAATTAGCAATCACACATGCTTACACATGCTTACTTTGCACTCTAACTCCTACAATTCGAATTCCTACAGTATATCTTGAGTGACACGAAGCCATGTCACACAAGTTAACATCATCTAATTTTTTTGTTCATGTGGAAATTCGAATTTTTCTCAATTTAATCGAGGCAAAATTGAATTGATAATTTCTTATTGCATTTTTTCAGCACTCCCTCTCTCAACAAAAGAGAAAGGGATTATCAACCACCCTATCACATACCTATGGAACTCGAACTTCCCTCTTGATGAGGACTTTGTCAAAATGTCATCATCTTGTTCCTCTGTCGGGAGAAATGTGCTTGCAACAACATTATCCACCTCACGAACATAATCTCGCAAATGGTGATACTAGATATTTATATGCTTGGATCGATCATGAGAAGAAAAATAGGACTCTTAGAGAGTTTGATGCAACTACGATTATCACGGTAGATCACGAGTTGGATCCATGATCTAACTAAACAATCCAACAAGTATTTTTCTCGTCGCAGATCGCCTCACATGTTGCTTATGAATTTTTAGCCATGTATTTCGCTTCTATCGAGTTGAGCGCCACATATCTTTTCTTCGTGTTGTGTCGGAAACAACTACGGACCCAATACTGAAAATTCCACTTGATGTACTCTTTCGGTCTGATGCACTCCACCTTGTCATGCATCTACGAGAGCCACACAACTTCACTCCCTTTTTACGCTCTATACCATAGTACAAACTTTGGGTAGTGCCTGCGAGCTATAGTAAAACATGCTTAATTTCCCTCCAAAATAATTTGGGTTGCCTAACTCATAGCTTGGCTCAGTGTAGTTGACTACATAGCACATATTTGGTCGTGTGTTCACAAGATACATCGGTGAACCCACTAGATGCGATAAATAGTAGTATCCACTTCCTCACACTTTGAAGTGGCATCCTCCAGCTTCCTCAAGATTGGTCATTAGAGGGTGTATCCATGTGTTTGCAAATATCCATGTGTAACCTTTGTAGTATCTCATTTGCATACTTTCCTTGAGATACAAACAATTCCCCATCTCATGCTGCCATACTTCCAATCCAGGGAAGTAGTGCATGCAACCCATGTCCTTCATTTCAAATTCTCTTGCAAGGTCCTCCTTGCAAGATGCTGATCAGCCCCTATGATTTCATCACCGGTTAAAATCAAGTCATCAACATATAAGACAATAATAAAAAATTTACCTTTTACCAAAATATGATAGAGGAGTTTGCATCAATTCACTTTTGAGTGAATCCCAAACTTCGGTGAGATGTATGTATCGATCCTAATGTACCAAAGCACTGGGGGTGTTTTGTTTGAGAATGTACAATGCTCACTTGAGTTTGTACACATGAGACTCTCTTGACCCAAAAGTCTCAAAGCCTTATGGTTTCTCGATGTACACCTCCTCCTCAATAACTGCGATTTGAGGAATGTTGTTTTTACATCTATGCGGTGGATCTTCCACCTCATCAGCGTAGCAGGTAGAGAAATTGTTGTAATGAATGAGTACCTTGGTATAGGAGCAAAAAGGTCTCTATCATAGTAAATCCCTTCAACTTGAGATTACCCCTTGGCCACAAATGCGGCCTTGTACTTCTCTATGCTTCAATATGTTTCATGTTTTACCTTGAAGATCCATCGTGAACCTAAAAGCTGATGTACTCCGTTTGGTCTTGGGACCACTTCCCAAAAAAAATTTCTTTACAATGGATTCGTACTCCTTTGCCATTTTCATCAACACATCACGGAGTTTCTCTATTAATTCCTCGAAAGGGGATGGCTTAGTCTCTACAATATTAGTCATTAGATCCATGTAGCTTCAGCGTACCGATTTGGTGACCTTCTCTATCTGCGCACATTTTCAAGGAGCACCCACATTCTCCACTTGCATCCTACTAGTATCTCAACTTCCCTGGTCCTTTTCTTGCCTCTCTCGTGTGGTTCTTCTAAAATGGTGGTCTCCACTCTCTTCTCCTTAATTTGTTTTGGGTTGCTCCACAACTTATTGAGTTCCTCCTTTGGAGCTAAAGCTCCTCTTTTGGTCGGGATGCTGAAGCTCCCTCTCAAGAGAGTGCCGCATCACTTTTTCTCTCACCTCCATCGAGTTTTACATCCCTTCACACAAATATCATTTCGAGGAAGGATGGAAATTACATGTATAAATTATACAAAACAATCAGTGTGTATCAAATGGATTCAATCCGATCATGCGATATACTAAAGCAGAAGATATTGAATCCTTCTAAAATCAATTGCGGAGAAAATAAACATGATCGCCAATCACAACAAGTACAAAAAGAAGCAAATTAAACCACAACACGAGATATTTTCCCGGGGAAAAGCTTCTTTGCTCAAAAACCCCTCTATCTTATATTGTATATTCACCAAGGAATCATGAAACAATTACAATGCACTCTTCTCACGAGAGTCTCTTGCACTCTCACTAATTGTCTCCTAGCCCGCGATCCGGAACAAAATTGACCAACACTTAGCCAATTTTCAACCTGCTTGCTCGACCTACCTTGCTTGCACAATTCATGTGGAATGCAATCCATATACTTTAGGGAAATTTAACCTTTCAAAATTACGCAATACTCATGGGAAATCCTATGGGTGTTTTACTCCACATGCGACGACCTACTAATAATACGGCGATAGTTAACATCCCTTTAACCTTTGTCTCAGCGGGTCTCCGCTGGAGACGACATGCATGCAACATATTAATAGTACATCATCGAGTTACATGACAAATCATTTGCATGTGAATTAAATACGATTTTAATTCACTTGACCATCTCACTAGTGCAACAAGGAAACAATTACAACTAGTTAAACAGATTTTAACTCAATTAATTGAGTTACTAATTTCTCATGCATTAAACAAATGCACTAATTGCAACTTGGACTCAATAAATAATATAATCACTACTGCATGCCTCACATTCCACCCTCAACTTGAAATTCATGAGCTACTTGAGTTTATCACACTTGGTTAACTATTAGAAGTGATTATGAGATAAGATTACATTTTATTGTCCAATTTAATTAAGGAAAATTAAAATTAGACACACATTTCTTGTTGAATTTTCAACAATACACACTGGTAGTCAGTGGGGAGTTTTACGTATGTAATAATACCCAACTCTATTATCAACTTGTTGTGAAGCGCTACAACACCCTCAAAATTAATACCCTTTTGAAATTTTAGAGCCCCCGACCACTTTGATGAAGGTAAGGTAAAAGCAGTGCCACCCTCGGCACATGAACCTTGAAAGTCCTTTTGAAGAAATTGTACTTTAAGCTAATTCATGACTTATTTTTCTTTTAGTTAGTCGCAAGATAGAAATATTTACCAAAATACACGATTTGTAGACTACGCGACCTTGCGACCTCCGAGTGTCGACGAGCGCTGGGTTGCGGAGTGCGCAGATCATGATAAAAAATACACATTTGCGACTATGAGACCTCGCGACCACCTCCAGCCTCCGGGTCACGCAGGGTTGCGAGGTCGCAATCTGATAAATTACACATTTGTGATTAGCTGCAAACTAGCGACCTCGAGTCACGAGGTCAGTAAGGTACGCGAAAGTAACAGAGTACAGCACCCTTGCTCGTAGGCCCTAATGCAACGAGCTGCAACTTGCATTAAATGATCACACGTGCGACCTACATTTGGCACTGCCTAATGCGAGCAAAAAAGACTGATCGACAAGCCAATTGGAGACGTGATTTTCTCACAGGGTAAGTTGCACGATCCTCCTGCTTGTTCCATTTATGTTTTGATGTTGCCTTACCTACCCCATGCCCTAGGGCTATTAATTTCCCTTGGCCCCATTCATTCGCAACCTCAACCCTCACCATCTCCTCGGCCCCTAGGGTTTCATCTCCCTTGTGCTAAATCATTTTCCTGGCCTCTTCGAGCCTTGCCTTGTCTCAATCCATCACGGACACCTTTCCCGAGGGTTCTCTAGGGGACCCTCAAACCCTACAGGTTTACTTATCTTCCTTGGAGGTTTTTTTCTCTTCTTTCATCTTTCTCCCTCACGGGTTGCGATCACTTAGTTTTCGTCGAGAAAGCCTAATGCGACTTTGCGACCCTTGCGACCATGTGACTTTGTGACATTGCGACCAAGCGACCTTGTGACCTGGTGCACAGTCGCCAAGTCGGAGAGTCGCGGATGTTGGATCTTTCACGCAAGTCGCAGTAGCCCGTATGACCTATGCTTGCTATGTCACCAAGTCGCAAACCTCCTAATCTTGGATATGGCGATCGCCGCAGGGGTAGCTGAGACCTTACAGCGAGTAACCAAATAATTTATAAGTCCGAGTCGGTCCATCATATTTTGTTATCATGCCATCAAGTCTTATTAGTGGGATTACTTTTTGAACATGCCCGGGGGATATTGACGTGAGCTCAAGTGTGTTTCCATCTCATCGGCCTCAAGAGACTTTTGGGTCTTTAGTAGTTTGGAAGAAAAAGAAAAGCCCTAGAGATGGAGATATCGGGAAAGACACGCCTCCTGACGGCCACCCCCATCTATGGAGACACTACCGTGTCTTTGGAAAAAGGGGATAAAATGACTTGGTATCAAGTGTATCGAGGAATTCACTGAAGCTCAAATTCTCGGAGGATCTCGCGGACCGGCAAGTATATATTCAATTCAAAAGGTCCAAAGCTTCACTATGTAGGTGCTCATCCACCAATATTCCCATGCCTTGCGAAGTAGTCAAATGGATCCTCTAGAAGGTTGATTCCAAGCTCTTGGGTCATCCACAACCACTCGCGAGGAAGACTTTTTCCAACTTCGCGGGAAAAGCGCGGAAAGTATACTATACACTCACCACAGGAAGGAATCCTTCCAACCTTGCAGATGGTCGTACACACGTGAAGTACCCGAGTGCAGAAACCTTGAAGGAGGTTGGTTGGAGGACACGAGAAGTTTAAGGCGAAGAAGAACCGAAAGTATAAAACCAATGGCCTTAGGAAGGTCTATAAGCTCATAGCGACAATGATGTGCGGGTTGTCACGATTTCGGCGGGGATGCTTTTGCACCTTCGAAATTGGGGCTTGGGTCCCCACTCATGTATTCGGTCACCTTGTACGACACCCATTTCAATTGGAGCTTTGCTGGTAGTATTGGCCCACTCGGGGGAAAACGTATAAACGGTACATGTCTATCTCAGGAAGAGGGATGCATCGGAATTCAAAATGGTCACTCCTACCGTCTTAGATGCGGTGTGTGCGAGGGTTCCATTTCGAGGGATGCTCTACATAAGCTGGGATGTAAATCCTGCTGGTGGGCCCATTCAAAAAGAGCTAAACGTGTTATGGGCTTCCATGGACAAGCGAGATATGGAATCCATCTCTCACACAATTTCATCCTTGCACTCTACGAGAGCTTTTCGAGTAAAGATTCCCCTTGCATGTCCGGTCGATCTATGGAGACAATAACCAGTGTAGCCAATTGGTTCCCCATTCCCGGAAGAAGTACCTTTATCGAGGAATCTTCGGATCATTCGAAAGGCACCTACGCGCGCTACCCCAATTCGTCCGCGATAGTATGTTGCTACAAGAAGTGTGGCAAAAAATGCTCGAGTGGGTTCTCCAAGGTCCTCAAGAAGGAAAGAGAAGAAACCATGGCCTACCCTCCGCTTACTATCAATGCCTACAACATTAAGAAGTTTCAAAGAAGTGGAAGTGGAGCGAGATGAGCATCAAAATTTTTCACTTCGTAACCTTCGGCCCATAGGTCGTATGATCACTGAAATGATTGCCCCACTGCACTGCAAACAACCCAAGTTCAATTGGAAATACCAACACACGAGAGTGCCTATTGAGGAATAGGTTAGAAAGCTGGTACAATAAAGATAGGGAAGCCACTCTGAAGAATAGTTGACTTTGGTGAGGATTACGGGGGTTAGGATGACCAAACTCTAGAAGGGAGGGCTGACATGTCTTTGAAAAAGGAAGGACCACAGCAGGAGGAGCTTCATCTTCCAAATATAAAAGGCCAAAGAATACTACAAGTAGTGATACTCCTAAAGATCAACATGAGAGAAGGGGAGAAAGAGGCCAAGGCATAGCTAGAGGCCGAAAATAAAGGCGAGGAAGAGTTAAAGAAAGGGACCCGAAGATACGTGGCACATGCAACGAGAAGCAGACAAGCAAAAGAAATAGGGTGAGGAGCAACAAAAGAAGCAACAAAGATAAGTGGAAGAGAAGAAGGCGAGGCAGAAGAGGCACCCCGCAACGAAAAGGGAGAGAGGAGGAAAGGCTCGACAAAAGAGAAGGGGTACGGCGCATGTTGAAGGAAGAATAGGAAAAGGAATAAAATGAAAAAGGAAATGGAAAAGAAAGAAGAAGCTCGGAAATTATGGAAGGATACCTCATAGAGATAGATAGAGGGAAGAAATTCATCACCCTAAAGGCGGGAATAAAGCGAGATCAACCCACATATCGTGGGAGGGTACCCCGGAAACTCCCACTTGACGTGGGCACCTCTTGCTCTTCGGGGGTTGGCATCCTAGAAGAGAATGAGAATAATGTACTAGACTCGACGAGGCTATCCTATGACTCGGTTTACTCATAAAATCAAGCAAGAAAGGAGGAAATGTCTCGCATGGAATCCGGATTGAGCCCCTCACGGTAACAACTAGAAAGGACATAGTCCTGAGACACTAGGACTAATATCATAATGATAACATCGATTGGAACCACCTTCGCAACAACAATGGATGAAAACGTCGATGGGATGAGCAAGGAGATCTTGTTCTATAACGGCGAGGCTCCAGGCTGTCACGAGGCAAAGGGCGAGTTCAAGATGAAATAGAGGAAAAGAGCTCTAGAAGTAGAAAATCAAAGGCTCCAACTCACGGCCACTCGGGCCCGGCGAGTTACCAATTGCCATTCGGGGAGAGTTGGTTACCTTAGAAAGCTTGCCATGAAGTAGGTATATGAGGAGATGTCCACTATAAAATAGACGGTCTTATTCGAATTTATGTAGGAATGCAACGGGAATGCACATATAACCATAAATTCAAAGATGCGGCGAAATAACACTTCATTTCATTAATATCAAAGAACTAAAATTTGCTTATGAGACGAGAATGGAAATAAAATAGCTAGGGCAACTGGTAGCTTATCTCTAAGAAGAGATGTGGTGGCTAAAGGCCTATGAAATATAAGTTACAATGAGGCTCGAGGACCTATTTATTATTTAGAAACAATGGGAAAACCTAAAATTCCAAAAACCTAACCCTAGGAGATGAAGTGCCAAAACTATGGGCCCCAGTTTGGGTAAATTGGTGTTTCGACTTCCCGGGGATGTCACTTTGGCATACTATCTCCGTTTGATGCACATGATACGTCATTAGAAATATCTGTCAGGAATAAAAATGTTGTCACGAATATCAATTCTAGAATGGAATCATATTGAGTCAAACAAACGATGCCAAAAAGACGTCGTTTAGGGCCTCAAAATGGCTTTGGAAGTTCAAGACCCGAGAAAGCCGCTCTAAAAATAATGTTGTGATGGCTTGAATAGCTTTGAAAGAGACAATGGTGGGGACCCAAGTGGAATAGGGTGGGTGGCCACCAATATCCTACCTAGATCATTCCTCTCCCCTTAGGAAGCGATAGTCCCCATTGCGTTGAGTTCCTTCATGAGATGAGGAAACTTCTGCTGAGACTTGGTCCTTGGTGAACCACTTGCCTTGGTGCGGGGAGTTGGCTAGCTTTGACAACCCGATGCGAGTTGGATCTTCGAGTGGCGAGTGTTCTTAATTTGCATGTCCATGATACAATGCGCAGTAGGCTTGTTCCATGCGGTCTAGGTTTAACTCTTTGGGTGCGATTTCTTACGTAATGTCGGAGGTGTCGGTGGGGTGGGAAGTAGGGGATGAAGGCGCCGGTCTGCATTGAATGCGGGTGCCCGGAGACCAAGGAATGGTGGAATGCGAGCTCGGAGGCAGCATTGTTCCCTACGGCCTTGGTGATGGTTTTACGACCCATATCGGGAGTGGGCGAAGCTTGCGGTGGGGTCCGTGTGGCGCTCATGCCGCAGAATGTAGCCACACGTTTTTCCCACCTGAGAAGTTGTGTGGCACCTAATGTGAAGTCATGTCATTGATTTTACTTAGCATTGGCTCTTGTCTAATATGTCATGAACTTTTGTTGGAAGATGTGTTGAATGCGCTCGATGAAGTTGTTTTCTTTGTCGGCTTCGGACTAGACATGAGCCGAATCAACTCGAGTAGTCACAAATGGCATGGCTACGTCAATGGGACATAATGGTTGGAGATGCGAAGCCCACCTAGAAAGGGGGGCACTGTGGCAGTTGAGTTGTAGAAGAGCCCGATTATAAGCTGTATGTGTGTACATCAGGGAAAGTCTCATCCTAGGTGCGTGGATGATTTGAATTGTACATGCGAAGAATGTGGCTACAATCATCCTATTGAAGACCTGCACTGAGCCCATCGGTTGGGGATGGAAAATTTGTGGACTTGGTGAGCTTAGTGTCCAACATTGACCGGAGAAATTTGGACCCAAAATGTCTTTCGAGGAACACTGCTATCGTGATGCGATATGATAGGCGGCAGGGATCCCCAAAGTGCACCCACACTCATTCAAAGAAGAGTTTAGCGGTGGCTTGCGATTTGTGATATTCTTCTTGCGGGTTGCCATAATAGCCATATTCGAGAATCTATCGAAGTGACCACAAAAAAACGATCGTTTCCATCCTTAGTATAAGGAAGGCACGACATGTAATCCATGGAGATGGATTCCCAAGGTCGAATAGGGGTGGAGGTGACGGAGTATAGAGCCCTTGCTTCTTGATGGTCGGTTGGAAATGACACAAATCAATGCGAGGATGCTGATGTGCTAAGACATCTGTCGAAGGTTCGACTGATAGAAATACTTCGGTAGTACGCATACTTGTTTTTCTCGACCCTAAAATGCCCGGTGACTCGACTATAGTGTGCTTCCCATATCATCTTGGCATGCTCGATTAAAGGAACACAAAGGTGTCCCGGGGTGACATAACATTGCATCTTGGAGGTGAAAATTTGGAACTTGTATGCACCTGCAAGGAGTGCCTTGTATGTGTGGCTGAATTTTGGATCGCTCTTTATCTTGTAGAGAAGCGAAAGCGATCGAAGTCTCATGCCCATAAGAGTTGAGAATGGTGGTTATGGCCACGATCGGTGATCAGGTGAGTTAATCACGCAACAATATTGGTGCTACCCTTCTTGTATTTGATGTTCAAATGAAATTGTTGTAGATATGTGGACCACTTCGATGGCGATCGATTAACGCATACAAAAAGTAACATATAGAAATTTTGAGAGTTCTATGGCATAATGAAAAAAACCAATGTCCCACCTCAAAAGTAGAAAAAGTTTATGTAAAGAGGATATTTCTTGTTCTCTAGAAAATGTAATTGGCATGAGGCTCAATTTATTATCTTCCCATTTTGATATTTGTGGCTCACACTTGGATAATGCATCCACAATACCATTTTGTTCCTTACATGTGAAATAATTTCATCTCATGAAAAAAGTCCAATCAACATCCAAATTATTTACATCATAATTAGAAAGTAAAGGAGGGTTAGAAAGTAGACCGCTTCGATACCCATTCTATAACCCTCTTTGAATCTCCATATATATCCATACACTCTATAGACAATCACTTTTGCAAAATACAAAAACCCCCATAAAGTCAATAAATTTGCATGATTATTAGAGCCAACACACCACTTTCGAGCTGAAATGATAATAAAAACACAACTTCAAGACAATGTACACTCCACAACCTCAAATATTGTTCCGTCCCATCTACGGACACTACATGATATTTACCACAAGTATCCATTGGTGAAAAGTTTTCAAGGATCCCTTTTCTACAATCGGCCAGGATTCCTTCAATGTAAGCAATCAAATATTTTACAAGTGCGGGTCTACATATTGAGGAGGGAGTCCTCAAATATAAGTACATTTTGACATCTACAAATTCCCCAAAAAATATAGAAGGGAAGTGTTTAGAGTATTCCTTATATATACGTGTAGAAATTATGTTATAGATTTACAGCTTGCTCATGAAGTTTTAATCAAAAATCACAAGACACAAACCTACACTATTGTTCTACGGACATTAATTAACAATTTAGAACAAAAAATCACGAGATGTGAAATAAGAAATTACACACATGCAACAAGTATTTTTCCTGGGGGAGAAAGACGATCTACTAAAAAACCCCCGATGCCTCCTTGCATTAAATCGAGGAGAAGAACATAAATGTATTACAATTTATTTGCTCAGCTGAGCACAACTGTTGCAAGTGCATAACCTATCTCTCTCCTCCTTTGAAGCTTTGATCCGAGACTTAATCAATTTAATCCCTATTCTTGAGCTCCTATTTCTGCTATGCGTTATTCCTTGAGGAATTAGTTGTCCCTATTATTTAGGAAATTCCTCAAATTTATTATTGTGAAATTCCTTTAGGTTGATCATCGAATTCGTGCAACTTTTGTACACTCAAGACTAGTCTACAAATGATGTTACACTACCTTGGAATCTCCACCAAGCTTGGGGAACTCAGAATTCTCTGCATGCACTACCTATTTTGGGTTGAGTTGATCGATGGGCTTGGATGATCAGCGAGTTTGACAAAGTCCCATTGCACAATTAGACCACTCCACTAGTTCCTCCAGCGAGTTGAAACTAGTTTAAGCTGAAAACAACCTTAGATAACTAACCTTGATTGCTACAAATTAGGAATCACACATGCTTAGCGAAGTCTAACTCTCTACAACTCAAATTTACTGAATATCTTTGGAGTGACACAGAGCCATGTCACACAAGTTAACTTATCATCGAGTTTTGTTCATGTGGAAATTCGAATTTTCTCAATTTAATCAAGGCAAAATAAAATTGATAATTTCTTACTGCATTTTTCAACACTCCCTCTCAGCAAGAAAGGGATTATCAACCACCCTATCTTTCTTGCACCTATGGAACTTAAACTTCCCTCTCTTGGCAAGGAATTTTCAAAATGCTCATCATCTTATTCCTCATGTCGGAGATGTCTTTATGACAACATTATCCAGCACTCTAAACACGATGCTCGCAAATGGTGATACCATATATCTATATGCTTGGATCGATTGATGAAAAATAGGACTCTTAGATAGTTTGATGCAACTCGATTATCACGGTATATCACGATTGGATCCATGATCTAACTAAACAATCCAAAAAGTATTTTTCTCATCCAGATACGCCTCACATGTTGTTTGAATTTCAGCCATGTATTTCGCTTCTATCGAGTTGAGTGCCACATATCATTGCTTCTTGTTGTGCCATTGGGAGCTACTGACGGGACCCTACTGCCCGAAAATTCCACTTCGATGTACTCTTTTAGTCGATGGACTCCCTGCCCTAATACTGCATCTCGGAAGCCACACAACTACACTCACCACTTTTTAACATGCCGCACCATAGTCCAAAGCCCAGGGTAGTGCCTACGAGCTATCATAAAACATGCTTAGTTTCCCTCCAAAATGATTTGGGTTGCCTAACCATAGCTTGGCTCGGCTAGTTGACTACATGGCACATATTTGGTCGTGTGTTCACAAGATACATCGGTGAACCCACTAGATGTCGATAAATAGTAGCATCCACTTCCCTACACAGTGGCATCCCTCCTTCCTCAGTTGGTCATTAGAGGGTGTATCCATGTGTTTGCAACTCTCCATGTGGAATATCTCTGTGGTATCTAATTTGAATAATTTCCTTGAGATACAAGAATTCCCCATCTCTTGGCATACTTCCAATCCAAGGGAATAAGTGCATGAGACCCATGTCCTTCATTTCAAATTCTCTTGCAAGTTCCTCCTTGCAAAGATTTGATCGAAAGCTATGTTCATCACTCGGTTAAAATAAATTAATCAACATATGAGACTAATAATCAACAATTTTCTTTCTACCATAAAATATGATAGAGGCTTGGATCAATTCACTTTTGGTGAATCCCAAACCGGTGAGATATCTATCGATCCTCGTGTACCAAGCACGGGGTGTTTGTTTGAGGCGATACAATGCTCACTTGAGTTTGGCTACGCATGATACCCTCTACGATCGAAAAGTCTCAAAGCCTTATTGTTGTTCGATGTACACCTCCTCCTTAATAACTTCATTGAGGAATGTTGTTTTTACATCTATACGTGGATCTTCAACCTCATCTACGTGACGGAGTAAGAATTGTTGTAATGAATGATGTACCTTGGTACGGAGAAAAGGTCTCATCATAGTAAATACCTTCAACTTGAGGGAGGTACCCCTGTGGCCTGAAATCTGGCCTTGTACTTCTATATGCTTCAATATGTTTCATGTTTTACCTTAAAGATCCATTGCTGAACCTAAAACTGAATTTGTCATGTGGTCTTACGGGACCACTTCCCAAACATTTTCTTTCACTGATAGATTTATACTCTCACCTTGCATTGCATCAACATATAGGTTTCTCTACTAATTCCTTGAAAGAAGATGGCTCAATCTCTACAAGCTTAGTCATTAGATCCATGTAGCCCGGTGTCTGGGATTTGGTGACCTTCTCTCGTACTGTAGACATTTCAAGGAGCTTTACCACATTCTCCCTCACATCCTGCACAAGTATCTCAACTTCCCTCATCCTTTTCTTGCCTTCTCTGGATGGTTCTTCTAAAGTGGTGGTCTCCACTCTGCGCTCAATTTTTGTTGCTCCATGACTTATTGAGTTCCTCCTTTGGGACTCTAAAAGTTTCTCTTCTAGTGGGATGTAAGCTCCCTCTCGAGAGACATCGCACTCACTTTTCTCACTCATCAAACTTTACATCCCTTCACACAAATATCATTCGAAGGATGGAAATTACATGTAGAAATTATACAAAAATATGTATATCAATCGATTCAATACGATCATGCGATATGCTAAAGAAAGATCATTAAATCCTTCTACAAATCAATTGCGAAAAATAAACACGATCGCCAATCACAACGAAGTAAAAGAAAGAAGCAAATTCAACCACAACACATATATTTTCCTAAGGGAAAGCTTGCTGCTCAAAAACCCCTCTATCTTCTATGTATATTCATCAAGGAATCATGAAACAATTACAATGCACTCTTCTCACAAGAGTCTCTTGCACTCTCACAATTGTCTCACGCTTTGATTTGGACAAAATTGATCAACATATAGCCAATTTCTTTCAACCTCTACTCAGCCTTCCTTTTTTGCGCAATTCATGTGGAATGCAATCCCCATTCTTTAGGAAATTAAACCTTCCAAAACTATGCAATACTCATGGGCAATCCTATAGGGTGTTTTACTCATGCGAGGGCAACCTACTAATAATACAGTCGATAGTTAACATCCCTTTAACCTTTGTCTCATTGGGTCTCTGTCTGGGAACTGAAAATGCATGTAACTATTAATAGTAAATCATTAGTTACATGACATATCATTGCATGTGAGATTAAATCTGATTTAATTCACAGAGTGCTAACAACAGTTACAACTAGTTAAACCAATTTTTACTCAATTAGATTGAGTTAAGCTGATTTCTCATGCATTAACAAACTAATGCACTAAGCACTACTGATGGACTCAATAAATAATAGAATCACTTTGCATGCCTCAAAAACCACACCCTCAACTCAAAATTCATGATCTAAGCTGATTTTATCACACTTAGTTAACTATTACAAGTGATTATGAGATGAGATTACATTTTATTGTCCAATTTAATTAAAGGAAAATTAAATTAGACACACATTTTCTTGTTGACTTTTCAAAAATACAAATGGTAGTTGTGGGGAGTTTCTATTTAACCAAAAAATACCCCCAACTCTATTATCAACTTGTTGTAGCCACTACAACACCCTCGAAATTTAATACCCTTTTGAAATTTCGAGCCACGGCTTCTTTGATGAAGGTAAGGCGTATTACCACCACTCGACACATGAATGTTGAGAAATTCCCTTCCAAGAAATTGTCTTCAAAGCTAATTCATGACTTATTTTCTTTTAATGCTATCTCAAGATGCCAATCTTTACCAAAATAAACGGTTGTGACTATGCGACCTTGTGACCTTGCGACCTCCCGGAGTCGCAAGTTGCAAGTTTGCAAAAGTACGCAATCTACTCATAAAAATATACACATTTGCGACTATGATACCTCGCAATCCTGCCGACTCCTCCATGTCACGAGTCGCAAGGTACAATCTGATCAAAATTACACATTTGCGATTATGCGACCTAGTGTTGGCATGTGTTGTTCTTGATGGCAACCTACTTGATAAGTAGAGATTATTGGCAATATGATGCGAGTGTGTTGTCCTTGATGGCAAACCGGAAACTTGATAAGAAGTTGATGTGCAACCTACTTGATGAAGTTGTCCTTGATAATGATGTAAATACGATAGTAGCTCGAAGGAAAATGATGTAAATCTGATGTATCTACAAGTAGCTCGGGAGTAGCGAGAGAAAGAAATTTCGAGTAAGTGACGGAAGAAATGATAAATATGATATATCACAAAGCATACGCGGGTTTTGTTGTAGGCGAAGTAGCATGTATGTACGAGAAAGAGTACGTGCCAAGTCAGCATATGCCTAATTGCGCTCTATTTTTATAAAACCGGGGGGGAATTACCACATGTATTGACCCATTGTGATTGAGTGCTTGGATTATCTAATTGATCCGTCCGGGGACATACCATCGGCGGTTGAGTGGTTTTGACTCATGGTATTGATCAAGGCTAAACCTATATAGGAGAAGAGAATAATAGTGCAAGGTGTGCATGTGTGCGGGTTTTTAATGAATACTTCACTGCTGAAGTATATGCTGAATGGAAAAGGGTAATAGTATGTTGATTGATCTAATTTAATAAAAGCACCTATGAAGAAAATGATGAAGAGGGATCTCTAGATGCTGAGAGTGATCTATGTATCTTCTAGATACGATTTTATGGAATGTTTAGATGCGAGATGAGAGCGAAATGACTTTCTTTGAAGTACGGAGATGAGATACGAGCTATTTATACGTTACCGGAAGTGTTGCACAAGTCTACATTGTTTGAATATCTATACGCGAGGTTCGTACTTAGCGAGAGAAAGCGCGTATATACGCGGGTTTGTTTGGAGGAAAAATCCCATATGGTATGTGAGATCGATCCGTGAAATATATGTGCGAGAGTATACGCGAGGGTTTGTTTTTTGTAAAAAGCTACGTATATCTGTGATTCAATGAAGTAAAGCGCGTATGCAATCTAGAGGGTTTTGCTAAATAATGTGGAATGAAATGTCTGATGCATTCCTCTTGTTTTACTTCTATCTACGTCATTGATATATTCATACTGGATCTGGGTTGATTGAATGCTTATTAAGGTCACTGGAATATGGTGAGAGTAGAAGATCAAGTTGTTGATTGGTTGATGATTGACCAATGATTGAATTGATGGGGTTATAAGTTTTAGTTTGATGTATGATGAGCTTAAATAGTAGTAAGGTGGGTCAGTCACGAAAATACTGATGAAAAAGTGGCCCTACTAGGTATGTTGTGTGGAAGGAAACTATTGGATTGGCAGTATGAAAATTGATGAAACTTGGTCCCATGGTGGTGTTTCGAGGTCGAAACCTTCGATGAGGGGGTTGTAGTTCCCTTTCGGTGGTAGGCAGTGACAGAGCGAGTGGAGGTAGTGGCTCCCTTCGCGAGGAGAGGTGCAGTGAGCGAGAAGCGAGGGAGTTGCTAGCTCCCTTCTAGGAGAGCTTGTAAACGAGAGAAGGTTTGTAGCCCCGTACATGGGTGGGTACTACGTGCTAGTATGATGCTGCGCCGGTACATGGTTGTAAGATGTTTTCTTTATAATAAATATTGAAGGCGGGGACGACGACGGCATCGGTGGTTTTCTCCAGAATTGGGTTTCCACCTTAAATCATGGTGTTCATGTGTGATTCTTATGTGTGATGATTTATTATCTTTGTTCTTATTGCACATGTTTCTGTGGCTTATTGAACATCTAAAAAAAGAATGAATGATGCAATGATCTAAGTAAAGAACTATTTGCATAATAATTTCTACGAGGACATGCACACATGTTTTATTAAGGGATATCAGCATGTACTCTATCGCTGAGTTGGCTTCGGTAAAGTAGCGTATGGGTTTTAAAGCAAGAAAAAGTAAAAATTTTTCGAGTCCGGCCCTATCTCGATTCACCCCCCTCCCCTCTTAGTATTTTTCCCAACAATTGGTATCGGAAAGCGAGGTCCTTATCTGTTAGAAGCTTGATACGCTTGGAAGGAGATCCATCGCAATGGGAAGTCATGAAGGAGTTATTTCTCTAAGAGCCACCTCTATTCAATGGAAAGTAATGCTGGTATTACGGAAAATACGAACAAAAGCATACTTGCAAAGTCTTGAGTGCTGAGAAGTATGGGCAGTAGTGGAAGAAGGTTATCGGTATTCGGCAATTATTCCTCTGCGATACGGCGAAGGAAGAAATATGGGATCAATCAATGCCAAAGCATTCAATGTTTTATTAGAAGCATGTCTGAACCAAAATTTGCTAAAGTGATGCGGCTAAAATTGACATGAAAATATGGGACAAAATAATTCTAAAGCTATAAGAAGGAGATACAAAGGTAAAAAGCGTCGAAACTCCAAACTCTCGAATTGAATATGAAAATTTAAGGATGCATAGTGATGAGAGTATTTCCGAGTTTCCTTTACGTCTAGATGATATTGTAAATGCTGCATAGAAATTTGGGTGAAAACCATAACCGATACTACTGCTGAAGTGGAAAAGAGTCACAAAGATCTTTGACTTCAAAATTTGAGTCAAAAGTATACGGCTATTGAAAGGCAAGATACTGCAAACTCTTACTATTTTTCAACTACATGGTATTCTACGCACTTTGAAATGAGAAAAGAAGGTCCCTCTCAAATGGAGAAGTTTCCTTTAAGGCATGTGCAAAAGGAAAAGAAGAGGAAGTTGTCAAGGGAATCAATTTATATATCAAAAGAAGAAGAAGCTCTAAATTTTGTAGAGAAGATCTCCAACCGAGGTACTCAGAAGGTTCGGAGAGTAAGCTTCCTTCAAGTGTTTTACTTGTGGGAGAGTTGAGTCATTATCTTTGCTAAATGTCCTTATGAAGAAAATCATGATAGGAAACAATTTGAAAAGAGAGAGAGTTATTATACAAATATGAAGATAATGATGAAATGTCAAATGAGGATGAAGAAGATTCTGACACAAGATGTGCAAGTGCTCATGGAAAAGAAGCAAAGAAAGAAGAGCTACTCAAAGAAAGGAGATATCTCGAGAGAAAACATGTGCGAGCGAGAAAAAGAAGAAGATGAAACGGTGTAGTGATTGTTGTTCTTGTGCATGCAATGGTGAAGATAATGAAAGTAATGCTATGGGTCTAGAAGCAAATCTCAGATCAATGATGAAGATCAAGTTAAAAATAAGGAATCTATCTACAAAGATGTGATCTCTAGAATGAATGAATGGATCAGGAAAATACTAAATGGACGGATAGACAAGTATCAAAGAAGTTGTACGTTTATGCAACCAATCGAAGTGAAAAGACTTCAGAAGCAGAAATCCCACTTTTGTCTAAAAGCGAGATCTCGAAACATCAAATAAGAAAGAATGAATAACCCTATCATCATTGAAAAGGAAGAACTTGGACAGAAAATCATCTCTACCAAAAGAAGATGCAGGAAAAATCAAATAAGAAGAATGAAGAACTTCTACAAACATTTGAAGAACAAGAAAATGGGTTGAAAGAAGATTTCTAAAGACTGAATGATCAAGTAGAAGAAGGAAAAAGAGGTCGAAGAAAGCATGAAAGAGAAGCCAATGCCAAAGATTATGGAGGATGAGGGATAGAAGCTATTCCCAAAAAGGAGGTAGAATTAGAAGAAAAAGATATACTCTTGAGGTTTCAAGATAGTGCTAAAGAATTCTAGACAATATTCTTAGTAGTCAAAGGTCTCATACCATTAGAATTTGGTCTTGGTTTTCATGAAGCTGTTAAAGGAGAATCTAGTTCACAGAAGTGCTAAAGATTCAAAGGATATCAATGCAAAACTTCGAAGTGTTGAAGAGAAACACAAAGGTCAACCGACAAACAATCATGAACTCTCAAAGAAATCATTCCCTCTTTTGATCAATAATGTTGAATGCTTTAAATGTCATAATTACTTCTGGGCATGTTGTAGCCAATTATGGAGACGCGATTGTTTTGATCCATGGCTCTGAAACATATTCTTTGGTTTTCATAACTCCAAGGGATATTGTTTTTCATGCGGCAAGTATGGTCATATAAAAGCGGTGAGTTGCAATAGAAGAAAGAATAGAAAAACACATTATGATCCCTATGCTTAGTTTTATGGTCACACAAGATGTTATGCATGTAACAAGTATGGACATGTAGAAAAAAAGAATGCGGATGAACGGATGCTGAGAAATTGGAGAATTTTGAGCACACTAAAGAAATTTAAAGCAAAGGATTTGGAAAACGAAGGAGGGACAGATTAGAAACGTAGGGAATATTGACCCTAATCGAGTCATCACGCTTCTAGCTTACTTCTCATCGTAATGCTAGGAGGGAGACTGTGAGATCACATTATAGGAGTCCAATAATGTATCATCACGGGAAGACAATGTATGATGATTCCCATGGTTGGTTTTGGTAATTACGGTTATGTTTTATTTACGGCGATTGCATGCGATTAAGAAGAGAACGAATACAGGTGGTACGAATTAAAGGGGAGAAAGGTAGCATTTCTGTCATTTCACTTTCCATCTGCGAGTTTCATGAACTAAAGCCGCGTATACACGCGAGGATTTCAATGGAGACGAGAAGCGTATGCTTTTCGATAAAGAAAACGATGCAAAGACTGACTAAAGATCGGGGAACACGGGGTTACGGGGGGAGCATCATTCTCCCAACTACTAATGATTGTGTTGTTGGCATTGTATACTGCTTATTTCTTAGTTCTTGTGATACTCATGCTCAAATGATGATGACATGATACATGCCTTCTTAAGATGAGATTATGGATGAGCCACTGATTATTTTCCCTGACGAAGAGTATCTTTTGTTTTCCCACATAGATAGAGATGGAAGACTTATGATTCGAGGGAGATAAGGATAGATCATGCGAGTTTGTTCTTGATGAATGTGTCATGGATAAGACCTTTTATCACATAATTCCTACACATGTTACATCATGATTATGAAATAAATATAAATCATGAAGATCTTGGTGATAGCTAGGTTACATGGATGATTGCTTGACACATATTGTCTATTGAAGAAGATTGTTCTGATTCCTCTTGGAGAATATGTTGATGCTACTGGAAACTTTGAAGGCTTGGCCCTACGATACTTTTGCTTATGCTACAAGTTTGTTGGATGACACTTGAAAACACTTCTATCTTTTCTCATATATTCCTAGAGAAGCATTCGAATATCAGACGAAGAGTACAGGATTTGTCTACTGCATCTCGAAGTTGAATCTACTTAAAAAATAGAAGATTAAATTGGATATGCGAATTTAATGAAGGACGATCGCGCGTATATACGTGAGTTTATACCTGAGAAAATCGCGTATGGGTAGAGTTCTTGGTGACAAATTTTGCAGGTCGGCATTCTTGACCAATTTTGCAGTCTTGTATTTAGTATCTCAGATGGTGTTCAGTTCTCATGAAATTCTATTTCATTCTACTGATGTTTTTGATGAAGATGCCTTGATAATTTCATATGTTGAAAGTGTTCGGGATCGCACGAAGCTAAGGGGGAGCTTTGGTCATATGGAAAGGATGCATTGTTGGCATTCTCTAATTATTTGCTGTAGTACGATCTCATGGTTGAGATTCTTTTGGTCTTGATTATATATGTCATTGCTTGTAATTTGATATGAAAGAGTCATGTGGAGACCTATGATGTAAAATTGTAATATTTAGTCATGTAAGTACTTGATCAATTTGTAAACCCACTTGGTTGGAGTAGTTGAGTCAAAATGTGTAAACCCACTTGGTTGGGTACTTGAGTCTCTTATGTAAATCCACTTGGTTGGATCATTTAGATGTAAGTATGATTCCTTGGTGATAGGAAAGGTCATAGAGTCATGTACTTCATTGAAAAATATGTTTGAAGATTCGACGCATGAACTCGGGGGGGGAGCATGGTAACTTCGAGTGCACATCGGATATCTGAGCTCTTCTTTCTACCAAGAGAAGAGAAAAACCTTGTTTTGGTTTTGATCACGCCCTTTGCCCTTGATGTCAAGGGGAGAAGTATCATGGTGTTTGAATAGGAGGAGAGTATCATGGTGTTTGAATAGGGGAGAGTATCATGGTGGTTATAATCAATGTAACTATACGTTGTGGTGATCAAACTCACCATCATGTAGTTTAGCACATCAAGTCCCGAAAGGGGGAGATTGTTGGTATGTAATGTAATTGTAATACTTGATGAAATGATATTATTGGCAATATGATGCAATGTGTTGTCCTTGATGGAAACCGACTTGATGAAGTTGATGGCAACCTACTTGCAGTGAAGTTGTCCTTGATAATGATGTAAATGCGATAGTAGCTCGGAAAGGATAATGATGTAAGTCTGATGTATCTACAAGTAGCTCGGAGAAGTAGCGAGAGAAGAGAAATTTCAGTAAGTGACGGAAGGAAATGATAAATATGATATATCACAAAGCATACACGGAGTTTGTTGAGGCGAAGTAGCGTATGTACGCGGAAAAGGTACGATGCCCAAGTCGTGTAGTGCCTAGTGCCAGCTCCATTTTTTATAAAACCAGGGGGGTAATTACCATGGTATTGACCCCATTGTATTGAGTCTTTCGGATTATGCTAATTGATCCCGTCCGGGAATACCATCGGCGGTCGAGTGGTTTTGACTCATGGTATTGATAAAGGCTAAACCTATATAAAGGAGAGAGAGAATAATAGTGCAAGGTGTAGCATGTGCGGGTTTTTAATGAATACTTCACTACTGAAGTATATCTGAATGGAAAAGGGTAATAGTATGTTGATTGATCTAATTTAATAAAAGCTACCTATGAAGAAAATGATGAAGAGGGATCTCTAGATCTGAAAATGACTATGTATCTTCTAGATGCATTTTATGGAATGTTTAGATCTGAGATGAGGCAAAATATTTGCTGAAGTATAGAATGAGATCTGAGCTATTTATCTGTTCTGAAGTGTTGCAAAAGTCTACATTGTTTGAAGATCTATATGCAGGTTCGTGGCAGAGAAAGCGTGTATATACGCGGGTTTGTTTCAGAAAAAGCCTGTATGGTATGTGAGATCAGTCCTGAAATATGTGCAAAAGTATACGCAGGTTTGTTTTTTTAAAAGTGCATATATACGCAAATTCAGTGAAGTAAAAGCGCGTATGCAATCTATGGTTTTGCTAAAGAATGTGGAATGAAATGTGTCTGATACATTACTGTTTGTTTCTTTTACGCTACACTGTCATTGATATATTCATACGGATACTGGGTTGAGTCAGATGTTGATTAAGGTGCTGTAAATATGGTGAGTAGAAGATCAAGTTGTTGATTGGTTGATGATTCAATGATTGAATTGATGGGGTTATAAGTTTCGGTTTGATGTATGATGAGCTTAAATGTGTGGAGTGGGTCCGGTCTGAAAATGCGATGAAAAAGGAAGTGGCCTACGAGTATGTTGTGTGGAAGCTATTGGATCCCGATTATGAAAATTGATGAAAACGTGGGTCCATGGTGGTGCTGTGGGGTGAAGCCTTCGGTGAGGGGTTGTAGGTCCCTTCCGGTGGTAGGCGGTAAACGAGTAGGGGGTAGTGGCTCCCTTCCGGGAGAGGCGTGATAGGCGAGAGCGAGGGGGTAGTGGCTCCCTTCCGGGGAGAGGAGTTTGTGCTAGAAATGAGAGCTTGAGGGTTGTAGCTCCCTTCCCGGGGAGAGAGGCTAGAGTAAATGAGAGAAGGTTGTATCCTTCTCTTGGTGGAGTGCACAGTATGGCGGTATGAGTCACCGCACCCGGTACATGGTTGTAAGATGTTTTCTTTATAATAAATATTGAATGCGAGATGACGGCGGCAGTGGTTTTCTCCGAATTGGGTTTCCACCTTAAATCTTGGTGTTCATGTGTGATGCTTATGTGTGATGATTTTATTATGATTCTTATCTTGCACATGTTTTGTTGCTTTAAGACATCTAAATAATGAATGATGCAATGATCTAAGTAAAGAACTATACGCATATATAAGTTCTGCTGGACATACGCATGTTTTATTAAGGATATCCGCATGTATACGCAAGTTGGCTTGATAAAGTAGCGTATGGGTTTTAAAGCAAGAAAAAGGATAAAAAGTTTCGGTCCCGGCCCTAATCATGCGAGTTCACCCCCCTCTCGGTATTTTTTTCCCAACACCTAGCGACCCTACGAACTCCGGAGTTGCGAGGTTGCAAGGTCGCCAAATCGCATCCTCACTCGACCGGCCCGGTTGCGACTTAGTGACACACGTTAAATCATCACACGTGTGACCGTTTATAAATAAAAGAATTCGCGTAGGTCACATTTGACTTGCGCGACGGAGAAAACAATATGTCGACAAGCCAATTGGAGCGTGATTTTTCCTAGGTAAGTTGCATGATCACTCACTATTATTTCATTTTTGTTTTGATGTTGCCTTACCTACCCCATGCCCTAGGCACTATTAATTTCCCTTGGCCCCATTCATTCACAACCTTAACCCTCACCATCTCTCCCGGCCCTAGGGTTTCATCTCCCTTGTGCTAAATCCTTTTGCCTAGCCTTTTTGAGCCTTGCCTTGTCTCAATCCATCACAAAAACCCTTCCTACTGTGTATTTTGGGGGCCCTCGAACTTTGGTTTATTAATATTCCTTGGAGTTTTTCTATTCTTTCATCTCTTGCTCCCCATAGGTTGTGATCACCCTAGTTTTCCTCGAGAAAGCCTAATGCAACACTTGCGACCTCGCGACCATGCGAGCTTTGCGAGCTTTGCGACCCCGCAGCAGTTATGCTAAGTCGCAAGAATGCTATGGTCACTAGCATTAACTAACCATGCCATCATGACTTTGTGACCGGATGACCTTGCGAGACGATCACGGGTCACCGAGTCGCGAGTCGTCAGATGTTGGATCTTTAGCGCAAATGCGACCTTGTGACTATGTAACCTTGTTGCTAGGTCACCAAGTTGCAAACACTCTAATCAGCATATGGTGACCTACAGAGGGTGCTCGAGACCTTACTGAGCAACCAAATCATTTATAAGTCCCGATCGAGTCCCATAATATTTTGTTATCATGTCGTCGAGTCTTATGCGTGGGATTGTTTTTTTGAACATGCTAGGGGATATTGAAGCGAGACTACGAGTGTGTTTCCATCTTGTCGACCTCAAGCGATATGGGGCCTCCGGCATTTTCGAGAAGAAAAAAGACCCCAAAATAGAGATATCGGGGAGAGGCACACCTCCTTGGCCACCTATGTTATCTGTGGAGACACCACATGTGTCTTTGGAAAAGAGGACTAAGATCGACATGGTATCAAGTGTATCAAGAATTCAAAAAGCCGAGAATTCTAGGAGGATCTTCGCTGGATTGGAAAGTATATATTCAAGTCAAAAGGTCCAAGCTTCACTATGTAGGTGCTCATCCACCAACATTTCACATGCGCATAAGTAGTCAAATGGATCCTCTAGAAGGTTGATTCCAAGTTTTAGAGGTCATCAGAAACCATGCGGGGAAGAATTTTGCCAACTCAGGCAGGAAAAAGACTGAAGTATATTGTGCACTCTCCATTAAGGAGGAATCCTTCAACGGCGAATGGGTCACCACACATGATAGCACCGGTGACGAAAAACCTTGAAGGGTTTTGGTTGGGGGACGAGGACCACTAGAAGTTTAAGGCGAAGAAGAACCGGGAGTATAAAACGCGATATGGCCTTAGGAAGGTCTATAAGCTCGTAGCAACAATGATGTACGAGTATACTGCCGTGTTATATGCCACTACCTTTAGTGGGGCTTGGGTCCCACTCATGTATACTGATCACCTCCTATGACACCCATTTCCCGAGCTTCACAGTAGTATCGGTGCTCGGGGAAAACATACTCGGCTGAGCACGAATGCGTGGAAGAGGGATGCACATCGAATTCTACATGGCCTCCTACACTCTTGAGATGCGGTAGTGCGCAAGGTGCCATATTGAGGGATGGTCACATAAGCAGGGATGTAAAGCACTAACTGGGCCCATTCATCAAGAGCTAAATGTGATCTAGGCTTCTAGAGTACAAGTAAGATATGGACTCCATCTGCACACAATTTCATCCACTGCTCTCTCTGCGACTTTTCGGTAAAGATTCCCCTTGCATGTCCATTCGGGCTATGGAGACGATAGCTCAAGGTAGCCGATTGGTTCCCATTTCACTAAATTACCTTTACGGGGCCTTTAGATCATTCAGGCACCTCTACGCGCTACCCCCAATTTGTCATTGATAAGCTATTTTGCTACAAGAGGTGTGCCTACCAAATGTCGAGTGGGTTCTCAAAGGTCCTCAACAAAAGGCAAAGAGATAAACCATGGCTACCCTCCTACTTACTATGCCAGGGTGCCTAAACTATTAAGGATTCCAAAAGAAGTGGAAGTGAGCGGCGAGATGACATCAAGGTTTTCACTTCGTAACCTTGGCCCACTTAGGTCATGTGATCTTGAAAGGATGGCCCCTGCACTGCTGTCAAACTTGAGCCAAGTTCAATTGGAAATACCAGCACACGGAGTTCACTGTTGAGGAACAAGTTAGAAAATAGTAAAATAAAGACAAGGAGAAACGCTCTCTGAAGAATCAGAGCTGACTTTGAGTAAGGATTACGGGGGTCGAGGATGACCAAAATATAGAAGAGAGGGTTGACATCTTTGAAAAAGGAAGGACTGACCTATAGGGAGGAGCTTCATCTTCCAAATCTAAAAGACGAAAGAATACTACAAGCAAGCTGATCCGTCCCTAAAGATCAACATGAGAGAAGGATAAAAGAGCCAAGGCACAAATAGAGTGAAAATAAGCCGAGAGATCAAGAGCTAAAAATGACCCAAGATACCTTGGCACGGAAACTGGGAAGAAGGAATTGAAAGAAACGGGTTGAGGAGAAACATAAGAAGCAGCAAAGATAAGAGTGGAAGAAGAAGCCGGGGAAGAAGAGGCACGATAAAGGGAAAGGGGAATACCAACAAAGAGAGAGTTGAGTGCATGTTGAGAGGAAGAATAAGAAAAGGAATAAAACTAAAAGAAATAGAAAAGAAGAAGAAGCTCAGAAATTACGAAAGGATACCTCACGAGAGAACGAGAGGAAGCAAGTCATCACCCTCAAAAAACTGAGGAACAAATAGATCTGACCACATGATTGAGGTACCCCCTAGCAACTCCCATGATAGGTGGGAACCTCCAGCTCTACGAGCTTGACATCCCGAGAAGAGCATGACGATGATGTACTAGACCTAACGAGGCTATGCTATGACCGGTTACTCATAAAATTAGGGTAAGAAAGGAGGAAATTTCTCGCACGAATCCGGTTATGAGCCCCTCGCGGTAACAACAGAGAAAGGGCGCAGTTCACGGACACTAGGACTAATCCCATAATGATAGCATTGATCGAAAGCTGCCTTCACCCAACAACTACGAGGGAAAATGTGCGGTAGGATGAAGCGAGGGGAGATCTTGTTTTTTGCGGGGGCGAGGCTCCGGAGCACATCCCAGAAAGGGAATTTCAATATGAAACAAAGAAAAGGCGCTACTTGGCTATAAAGTCAAGGCTCCAACTCACAACCACTCGAGCCGGCGGGCTACTAGCTTCCATTCGGGGAGAAGTTGGTTACCTTAGAGACAACCATGAAAGCACGGTATATGAGGAGATGTTCACTATAAAATAGACGGTCTCCCCGCTACTAAGGAGCTCGAGCGGAGACTGAGAAGAAAGCGCACAACTAAAAGAAGCCTCTGCGACACTGAGATAGTATGTCTTGAATGGTCGAGAGGGTATCACTGAGGCTCTCGAAACCCTACCTGCAAAGAAGGATTGGATATGCACGCGAACGACAAGGTATTTACAAATATGGATGAGAAATACAATCCAAGGATAATCTTGTAAAGGATGTGGAAAAGGTGATGTACGCACTATGAAAACCTGATTAGTGGCATTGATTCGATGGCAGAGTTACATCACATTCCTTCCTTGGGGGCATTGGACATGCAAAAGACAAAGGAAGAAGTGATACCGAAGACATCCAAACGTTTACGCAACCCATGCGGGCAGAAGCTATCTTCCAGGGGACCTCTGGCCTTTAAGGAGAACATTGACGAGTTCATCATCGCATTAGTTCGGGTCTACACCAAACCTAGCCTCCATCTATCCAATCGGATCTTCGTGAAAAGGCGCACTTTGATTCTAGATGCTCTCGAGTGTTTTTCCATGAGATTTGGAGAAGACACACCTCGAGGTCACCCCAATAGCTTGCAAACTATTAGGCTTGGTAGAATTTTCTCGGGGAACAACAATAGATAGAAGTCCCAGGGCCTTTCCATCACACAAATTCTCCTTGAAAAGGAACAATTTTACGGGTCGCGGGTCGCAAACATGACCTAGTCGGCAGTGCACAAATAGGACCAAGTCACAAGTCAGCAAAATCACCCAGGAGTCGTAGGCCATGCCAACGGTCAGGGAACCCTAAAAAGGATAGGACAACCCAAAGGTCACTTTTGGTTCTATAAGTACTCCCTTCGGGGACAATGTAGAGGGACCTTTTTTGGACTCCACGGTGAGAGAGAAATAATTGTATTGCATTGAATGCATGATTAGAGAATGAATACAAACCAATGTTTTGACCTCCCTCTGGATACGATGAAAACTCATGTATGTTAGCATTATGAATATTATGTCTTTATGTATTTTCTATCTTTTATAATTGACTAGTATGCGTTTTTCTATTCATATATCATTTGTATGTTTTTAAGCTCTTTGGATGTGTCAATTATATGTGGATGTTTTTAGCGCGGGGATGTTTCAATAACTTAGTTTTTGATATCGTGTTAATCTTTCGGAAGATCGCTTAGAGAATTGAAGGGTGTTTCAACCATAGAGAACTATATTTCATTGTATGGTAGAAAGCTTCTTTATGAGACATGACCCTATTGATGTGTTGCTAACAATATTTCCCTTGGATGCATTCTTTGAATCTCTCTTTGTTATTTATAATGTTTCATTTTCTGGAGAACTCATCAACCATTTTGTTTCATATCATTTGAGTAAGCGACTGCATCCTCTTGTTCGCAGAGATACACCTCCCATCCGAGAAAGGCGTATTCAACGATAGATGGACCTACAACCGAGGCAAGATCCCCTATCCACAAAAGAGTCTGAGAGTCTAGTTGGGACTTTATGCGGGGGAGATCCCCTTCTTCGTTGGCGAGGGCATTTTTTTCCGTCGAGCGGCTTTTGGCGCTAGAAGGAGGGCACCGAATGGCGGGGATCCCACCACACAAGGAATAGCAACTTTGCATACCCCGCGAGAAAATCATACTCATGAAAATAACACGGTCCTCCCACCTCCACGAAAATACCCGGAGGAGGACCACCTGATGGTCACCTCGGACTGGTTAGAGGCCATGCGTCACTCGTCCCACGATCTCGTTAGGAGTCACAAAACACTCCCCGCTCACTAGATCCACGAGTCGGCTCAGCGAACTCCCAGGGACACATCATACTAGCACGAAGTGTCCTAGTCGACTCCGTTCCTTAGCTTATAGGTCTTATGATTGAAAATTACACAAATGTGGTTGATTGGAATTCATCCAAACCTCTCGATAGCCCTCGAGAGATCGATGAAGGTGGTCACGAAGTTATCAAACCCCGGACCAAACACCGGCCCTCAACCCGACCAACACTTTGAATGACAACACCCAAAGCAGAAACGTACACTGCCCGGGGGAGGGGGGCCGGGGAGGGGGACGGCGAGATAAAGGTTGGGGGAGATAAAGGTTGGGGACACGATTGAAACACGAACCATACTCACCACCACCATAGCAGAAAGCGAGATAGACTTCCCTTCCTTTACAACTAGAAATTAGCAGAAACATTGGAAATCTTGGAGGTAATCAAGACATGCACTGCTGAACATGAGAGGGGAAGGCTTCGGGTCAGGGTGCGAAAGCGAGTCAAGAATGAGATTGGGCATATCTTCATCCGCGTCCCACCATAGGGATATATGGGTCTAGCTGGCACTGGATGGGAACAATACCTTCACCTCTGAGGCCTCAGCGGTCCCCTTCACGACATTCCTCGACACCCAAAGAGAAACACCTCCCTAAGTTCGACCACGAAGAAGGGTACGTTGGTGAGGACCACATCGATGACTTCTACCTAGACTTACAAATGATGAGGGTGCAATCACAGATGACGTAACATGCCGAATCTTTTCCCCACACTTTAGAAAATAAAAGCACTTTACTTGGTATTGTTCGTTGATTGTCACTTCCATTTCCTCTAGGGAGAAATTCCATTGCATCTTCCTCCAAAATTTTTCGAGAAGACAAGAATCCTTCTATGCTCCTCATAGAATTGAGTACTTTGAAGTGCCAGAGAAGAAGGGATAAGGTTAAAGACTTCAACCAACACTTTGCCACACCATATTTAACAAATTTCCCTCGAACATGGCCACTGGACGATTCCATCACCATCGATTATTACACTGAGGGGCCCTCCCTCGAGATATTTTCATATTCATGAAACACAAGGCTAGAGTCTACCTTGGCGGCTAACTACACCACCACCCTCGTCGTCGAGAAAGACATGCTTTCCATAGGAGCCATTGATTATGATAGCTCTGGATGACCAAAAGCTGGCCGGGGGAAAAAGAACGCAACCCTTAGCCCATAAATCTAGAGACAAGGATAAATACCATTTATATTTCAAAGAGCATCGTAAAAATCCCTAAAGATTTTGATGAATGAAGTCTCCAATTTGAAGAGGAAGAACAATGACTCCATCTCGGGTAGAAAAAATGTAGAAGCATTTCTTTAGGAAAAACAACCTTATGATTAGTCACTACATACTTGGGAACCCCAATACAAGCCACAATGTAGAAGAGATACGACAAATATAATTTACGCTCTTTCCATCGAAGCTTCCCACTCAGACCTACCCCTTAATGGATTAACATCATATTTGTTGTGGTAAATCGGCTCTAGAGGATCGAAACGGAGGAGAGTTAGAAGAGGAGGCTAACTCATATGGTGAGGGAAGTCTCTCCCTCGGGATTGAGGATCTAGGGTCTAGTAGTCCTCGCCTTCGAGAAGATTCGATGGAGAAGCACCTCCTCCCATGATGGAGATAAGCACAGTGATGATCCCCAATCAAAACCCCCTCCCGAAATTATAGCCTAAGGGGAAAAAGGTCACGGTTTCCGATCACTCTTTTGAGGGAGAAGAGGAAGGCTTTCTTGAGAGAAAATTCTCCCTCAAACATGGAAAACCCGGAGACACGACCACAGAAAAATATAGCCCTACCCAGCATACGCGAGGCACCCCCCAAGGCTAGGTTTTCATCAATTTCACCAAGCACACTACGGAAACTCTCTCACACCCGAACCTAGATACTAACATCATCGCAAAGACATGAAGAAGACGTGAGCCAAAATATCCCTCTTCGAGCTCGCCCGAGATAGCCAACCAATGATAACTCATTCTCAAATCTTTCATTGGCCACATCTGCTGATAGAAAAAAAACCACCTTGATAGCCAAGGATGTGAGCTCCCACATCCTCCCCACGCCTCGGTGGACCCCGATCCATCATAAATGCCGTCGATGAAAACTCTAAGGATCCACACCCCCTTTCCTTTTGTCTTTCGAGATCTTCAATTTCAGCGTCCACAATTGCCTCATTGATTATGAGTGCTTGTATCCACCAATAGTCATGCCCCTATATGTATGAAAAGAAGTTGAACATTCATCGTGAGAAGACCGATGCCAACATCATTCGGCTTTCCGACGCAGTCTAGGTCCCCTCTTAGTGGGTGAATTAAATAATGTCTTGATCCACCTCTCCTCGGACTCCAGGGTGCATCGAGTGCATTGACATAGTTGTCATGGACATCCCAAAAGCCTACGGTCTACTTGTTGAGTTGGGATTGGTCAAGAAAACTACAAATATACTTCACCATAGGCGGGTCCCACTTGTGGCCCCCGTACGAGGCGAGAATAATCGGTCTTTGGGTTGAGAGTGAACCTTACATGAAACACACGGTGAGCGACCTCAAGGAAACTAAAAAACCGTCGGCTTTGCGCAGAAGAGGCTGGGCATGTGTGCTTCTCGGAGAGCTGCTGACGTTGCTATCAAATCTCTCAATCTCTAGTTGCCAGGGACTACTCCGGTTAGAGATGCACTCCCATCTCTTGTTTTCTACCCTTCACGCCGGAGGGAGCCATCGGATGTCTTCACCCTAGTACCCTTTCTATGCACACATGTGACCTTGAAAAATACGAAGACAAGGTTCGGACCCTATATTACTGATGGTTCCAAGACCCACGATGGGACCGATGTAGAGTTGTATCTTGTTAGATCCCCAAAAGAATAAGTTCCTAATCTCTTGCGGGTTGGAATTCTAGTGCACCAATAATACGGTCGAATACGACGATATCCTTGGTCTCAAGAAAGCAATCGACCTCAAAGTCGATTGCTTGAAGGTAATCGGTGACTCCAAAATCATTACCCTAGTAGGTACGGAACACTATTCAACTTTGTCTATCTCCCCATTTGAAAGGGTATCAACAAGAGGTATGGCATTTGATTTAGCTTTGCCTTTGATGCTTTAAGTATTAAGTCTATACTTAGAATGCATAATGCGACGGCCAATACATTAGTAAATGTTGCTTGCTAGGTTTTCCCCATTGAGAGATGGGTTTTTCTATTGAAATTTTTTTATAAACATGTAGTGCCGGATAATGTAACTAATTTTTTGCGTTTTTAACAATGATCATCGAGTCGCGCATAGTTTCATGTTGAATACGAATGTGTTCAAGGATGCTACAATTGAGGAAGGGAGATCATGTATTTGGCCTGCTACAAAAGAAGGAAAGGGAGGAACACGAGGGGTGTTATCACAAAATCGGGCACGATGGGCTGCTCATCAGAAAGTAAACCTTGTGTAATTGTTTCGGACCAATATTTTAGGCGAGGCTTAGTCTCCTCAACTGAGAGGGCTCTCTCAAGGGTTTTATGATTTTTGATTAATGGAGAGATGAATAACTCTATATGGAAAATAGATAAAACGATATAAGCTAGTTTTAAATCATATTAGAAAACATTCATTGGGCCATGGAGTCAAGATAACTTCAACAAAAAGATCCACGAGTCTATCTAGCATGGAAGTCAAAGGCATTTTGAGATTTCAAGTCAAGGAGTAAAACATGTGAGACAGTTTTAACACATAGTTAATTTATTTATGAAGGGAGAGTTAGATCATCATGGATGAATTCTAAGTATCATAAACAAACACCAGCATGCTAAATAGAAATATTGAAGAATGCCATTGAGAACAATAATACACAATAACTCCTCATGAATCTTGAGTTATCTGAATGAGAACTACTGCATTAAGTTTGAAAAAGCCCTTACATACAAAACACGAGTCTTTGCTAATAAAATGTTCAACCCTTTATATTTCGACCTCATGCTCTTGATAGATCATTTACAATATAGGATTCTCTTATCCTCCACTAGAGACATTGAATTCATAGTGTTTGACACCTTTCCTAATGCGAAACGTGCTATTAATTACAAAATGACAGCTATACTTCTTTTTGAAAAGTCCTAATTCTAATAGGACTAAAAATCTTAAATATCCTTCTAAAAACTTATCTAGTATTTAATTCATGCTTTGACTTATCTGCTGATCCCATGAATTCAAATTTAGATGTTGACCATTCACTTGAAGTAATACACTGCTATGAGTAGTAATGTTTTTCCTATAAATTAGGAAACATGTCTCACTGCTTTTCAACCCTTTAATTTCATTACTCAGTTTCGAGCACTTTTTTATCATTGATGGATCAAGTTTAAATGTGTCATGTTTGCTAAAATATTCCCATAATTATTTAGTCTTCCGAAAGTGTGCAAAAAACCAAATCGAAATGATGCAAAAAGGTGAGATAAGCATGCGCTTCTGAAAGTAGCTTGTTTTTGTAGTGCTTTTGTAGCTTGGTGCTAATTAAATTCCTTTTTTGAATCATTTTTTTATCTCGTTTTTATTCAAAGGAGCCCTTCTCATGCTATATCCACACTTCCACAGAAATTTCAAAGCCAAATTCATCGAGTTATCCCAAACATTTTTATGAAATTGTGCAAAAAAAGCTGCTTGTGACGTTTCGTAGCGCATTTCATGTCGGATTTACACTATACAAGCTACCCAATCTGATAGTGCGAAAGTTTTTTCTCAAAACGATCTTCAAAATTTATATCTTGGAGATGTTTAAACATTATGATGGTTGTTAATATCTCAAAAACAAGATATACCCGTCCTCAAAAAAAATGATCTTCATCAAAATTTAGTGCTTCACCTTAATGATAAAACGACTTATAAATTTGTATCACTTTATTGCACCTTGTTCAATTACTATATTTCAGCTTTGTTCCTTTAGCTTTTCTTGAGATTTTGTTACGTGAATCTCCAAATCTTCAACTTGTCTTCTTAAATTCCTGTTGCTAGCTCTCAAATGAGTATTCATGCTCTCACAAACTTTGCTTCTTTTATATGTGGGATATTTGTCAGTGAAGAAATGTTCCTCACTTTGCTAAGTTTTAATGGTTTAGAAACCTTTTCACCTTCCCAAACAACTTTCATCCTCTTGAAAACTTGTTTTCTCAATAGCATGTTTTCTAGCTCTTTTCTTTGGCAATTTCATGGTTTGCTAATTTTAATTTCTCCTCTATTCTTTCATAACTTATTTTTTTATGTTTTTGTTGAAGATACTACGTTTTTGGTATGTTCTAATATAGGGTGAAGAAAGGTCTATTATCTCTTCATAAACAATAAGTGTTTCATTTTTCTCAACCTATGCATTAAGCTCTATATGCCTCTTTGATTGTGTCCAGTTGTAGGCTTCCTAGCCTTGAAAACAAATGCCGCATCTTCATCTTTAAAATCCAGACTTCTTCGATGATTTGACCCTTTTACACGTTTGCCTTCATCAACTCCTATGAAGTCATCTTGGAGCCAACTAAGGAGACTCTTCCATGTCTATTGCATGCAAAATATCATCTAAGTTCCCTTTCAAACCACGAGAACATCTCTGTTTCTGACGAAAGTACTATTTTCCCTTTACTGACTTTGTAGCTTGACTCCTAGTAATTCTATGTGGAATTTTCTTACATTTTATCGTGTTTGTGTGTAGCTTCTTTGATTTCTTGTGACCCTTGTTTTACGGGTGAAGGGGTTTAACGCAATGACCCTATGGTATCCTTTTCGACTTTGTCCTTTACTTCTTTCCTAGGCTTCAATTTCACAAACCTTTTTGTCCTTGTAACTACGGGTTCTGTTTGGGATTATAACTGGTAGAGATTCTTTTGCCTTAGGGTTATTGATTTCTGTAGTTTGAGCTTCTATTCCAAATCCACATATAAATAGAAAAAGATGACCAATCTCTCTATTAATATTTTGGAGCTCATTCAAGACCAACTTGATGATTAAAGCCATGGTGAAACAAAGATGTTTCACACTCTTGATTTCATTTGAACCTTATCAGCCATTTTAGCAATGCTTCTATACGGGAAAAAATGGTAAGTCTATAGATATCATGCATTTCTGTGATAGTGTAATAGAAGTTTGAAATGATAGGATTAAACTTTGTGGTACACCTTATACGCATGTGAAATATATCTTGGATATTGAAAAGTAGTTTAACATAACTATCTTTAATGCGAGTTTAAAAGGAATTGCATTATTTAAATCCATCTACTTTGTATATTATGGCTTTAAAATCACCTTGCTTGCCTCAATATCAAATCTGAAACCCTTAAAGCCATGTTTTCTGTCTACTCTAGGTATCTCGGTCACTAGAGCTATATAGTTTACGAGTTGCTCTTTGACATGTTCAACATTCCCACCTTTGTATTTGTACCATTGAAGAATCTGACAGAAAATTCTTTGATACTGTACTGTGTCCACCTTACTGACTTTTCACATAACTTTAAAGCATCCTGCCTTTTTGAAAGCATCTAACAACATGTTTTGTATTCGACTAGAACTCTTGTGCTTTCGAGTTTAGACCTTAAACAATGTCACGACCTATGATTCTTTTTCTCCTCTTGTCATTCTTGTCTTTAGAAATTTACTGTTTTGCTTCCTTCATAATTTAATGATCATCCTCGCTTGATAGAAGGATCAACCTCGCTTGATAGTAGACAATAATATCTTTGGTGTAAGATGACCATAAACTTAAACTACAGAAAGACGCAGATATGTTTCAGCGCTGATATGAAAACGGAGCGGGTAACACATATTAGCCTTTTCAAACTTGAAGCTTCTTTTCACAAATGACACCTCTACGGTATTAATGATGGGTATGAATGGTTAAACATTTTGGAAATGACCCCCTAATCGCCGACTCATTATGATGTCATTGTATGATAACCTAACGGATTCGATAGTTTTTATGTTTTGACATGAAATTTCTAAGATACGATTAGCTCACACGCACCTAGTGCGGAGATTTATGGTGAAATGCGCTACAAAAAGTAACGACGCTTTTGTAGAGACAAAAGCGGATAGACGGCGCACGCTACGAAAGCGTGGTTTTGTGGCTAATAGTGTAGAGGATTTTTCCAAAAGTTTAAAACATGATTTCTAGATGAATGATGAGACTTTTCAACCATGGGATGAGACTTAAAGACCTTATTTGGAAATGAAAACTAAATTTTTAAGACTTCTAAAACCTATCACCTACCTTTATCCAGAATGAAATGACTCAAGACCTATTTGGCATTATGACTAAAACAAGGTAAAATTTCAAAGATATTAGAGGGTGATAACTAGGGGAATCCCATACCTAAAGGGGTTGTGTCCCTCGAGAAATTATTTAACCTACTACAGCCGGTTTTGGGGCCCAACACAAGAGGCTGATAGAGTTCCACCCCTACTACACCGGCAAGTGAACCTCGGGATGGAGGTAGAGGGCCGAGAGTTCGTTAATCTCGGTACAAAATGCACCTTGCCCCCGGGAGAGGCAGGTCCTTTGTTGAATTATTCAATAAATACGAGATTTTTCTCTGACGTATGATGAGCTATGGACTTATGGCACACAAATCATGCTAGCACGTAATGCCCGATGAAGGGAAAGGAGTTAAGGCTTTCAGGTAGAAGTTAAGGAAGGTGCCATCCTACTTTGGAAACGATGATCCAAAAAGGAATTGAGATGCCCGCATCATATCAAAAAGTACGACATTCAACATGGGTGTCAAATCTCGTCGATTCACAAAAATTATGGTGAAATTTTTTTGTTGTGTGGACTTCGAAATTTGGAGCCGGCGAGTGGGACAAGGATAACTACCACCGGTGCCCCCCATGGAGCATATTCTTCAAACGGTAGTACGGGTCGGGAAATGTTCTCGTTATTGGATGGTTTCACGGGGATACAACCAAGTAATGGTGGCGCGAACCCGATCTTCTAAAAACAACTTTCGGGACCAAATGGGGGGACGTTTGCATTCGGACACATGCCCTTTTGGCCTAATTAATGCTAGGGGAAACCTTCCAAAGGGTCATGGACATCGCCTTCTAGGGGCTAAAGGAAAAGTGTGGTGTTCTACCTTGACCATGTCACCATTTTCTCCAAGTGCAAATGTGACCACTTGCACCACCTGTAAGCGTAATATCCCCAAAATCGGGATTTTCGACAACAATAAGAATATCTTAAGATATTCTAAAGTTGGAGCTTCGAAATCATGAGCATGGAAATGTAGAGAAGCTCGTTAGATGTCCGAGAAAATTTTTCTAGCATATATAAGAATCTTAGAAATAATATGGCCTATATTCTCCTTCCCAAGTGAGGGAAATACAGCAAATTTAGGGCATAAAATAAGCGATCTCTTAAACAAATAACACAATAGCGAGTTGATGCTTTTAGGGACTTGTATCCCTTATTTTAGACAATATTCAACCCACTTGAAGAATTGGAGGTGAAACAAATGAAACTAGCTACACTAAATAGATCTCCCCCGGCTCAAGATAGCTTAGAAACACCCCCAATCCCATGACTTCTCTACAACGAAATTTATGAAAGCGGCGAGAGTGTACATCCCATGAGGGTTTCTACAAAAGAGTGATGAAATAAGACTGATATAGAGCTTATATTAATAAAATAGTAGAGAAATGGAGTTTAACCTCTTTTACACACAAAGAAAAAGACACACGACAAGCGTTTAGCAATATACTATGTACAAAAAGCGGCTTCGCTAGAGAAAATAACAGATTTACTACAAATATGTATTAAAAATGACTAAATATAACATACAATATCTGAATAATACATAAAATGGCCAAAGGCCCTTCTTATTAGATCTCCCGGAGAAAAATAACTACACCTCCTCCTCAAAGACTAGCACAAAATCTAAGAGGGTGTAACCATTTCTTTGTTCTTGTACGCATAAATAGACGCGAGTTCTGAAGAGGAACTGTCTTGTAGATGATATATGGCTAAATTTCCCTAAGCCAAATGATGAATTGAAGCTCATATCCTTCCATTTTGATCCCTAAAGCAAGTGCGAGTCCAAAGAGAGGGATGGAATTCACACTTGAGAATTCTTTGCACTAGCTTGATCTTGCTACCACGACTAAATGCGTGACGCATGCAAGTAGTCAATAGAACAAAAAGATAGCTGAATGCTTTGAATGATCTCCTTGATGCTATGCCCTCCTTTTTACTCTTTGAGTGAGCCTCCTCACCTCGGACCCCACACATTGTTGAGGGTGACTTCTTAGTGAAGATTCCTCTTCTAAAAGCTATTGCGTTGTCTCTTGTTGGCTTCCCTCTTCCTTGTGGTAAGCCATTGTTGACTTGGTCAGTGCTGAGACTATTCCACTTGCAATACCTCTTTTCACACTAGGGATCTTCAATCCGAGTTCTCATACATGTTTCTAGGCTGATCCTTGTTCATTGAGCTAGTTCACTTGGGTGATCTCTTCCTCCTCGAGAATGCATGTTGACTTAGTCAAACTTGACTATGTCCCCATCTATTTTTTCCCTTGTTCACACTTGAAAGTGTAAAATCCGGCTCTAAGGGTGATCTCCTTCCTTACTAAGGTGGAATTTATTCATATCTTTATTGTTCATGGTGCCTCCTTTCCATTTATTCCTCTCCTAGCGAAAGCATCAAAATCTAATATTCCAATTTGTTTGTTTGCAAATATTGGAATATTGCACAATGTTTTTTTAGAAAGGTGCCGAAAATACGGGATCTCGCTTAAGCCCAGAGAAGCATCTTCACGAGTCTGCGAAGAGAATTTGTTGGGCCACATCATAACTCAGAACGACATAGTAGTGGACACATAGCAGCGCAAAATCCATCGCCCAAATTGCTCTACGAGGTAGCAAAAAGGCCATGCGGTCGTTTCTCGAAGAGATTAACTTCCTCAGAAAGTTTCATACGGAACTTTATGCCCAAATTAGTGAAACCTACGAAAAGGTATGATCAATAAGAACACAAATTTTAAATGGAATCCTCCCGATAAAGAAGAATTCGATAATATTAAACAAACCATTGCTTGAAGCTTTACCTACTCTTCATAGCACTGGATTTCGGAAAGGAGTATCTTGTACACCTTCGCCTCGAGACTCATCTCTACGTAGCCATCCTCACTCGAAAGCTAGTAGCAATGACGAGCAACCCATATTGTTCATGAGTGCGGGGTTGCGGAGTCTTTGAGCTGAATTATTTGGATATTGATAAGAAAGCCTACGTGGTGTATAAGGCGGTCAAAAATTTCGAGCCATATATTTTGAAGAATCACGTCATGGTGTGTGTGGCACCTCACCGTAGTACACTCACTATTTGTGCGGCGAGGCCAGGGTGAGACGAGGCAAGCAACTAGATGACATGCCTTCAAGAGTATGACTTAGAATTCAAGCACACACGGTGTCAAAGGGCAAGGGCTATGCGGATAGGCTATGAAGCCCAGCATACTCGCGGGGCAATGAAGAGGAATGTTGGGGATCACGAAATAGATATGTACGAAGCCTACAACACACCTCGGCAAAACACCACATGATCGTAGTACTTATTTGATCTCCTACAGTATCTTGGATGTGGTGTCATGGACCCCACCTTAAAAACCCAATAGAAATGAGAAATAAGACTAAAGGGTTGCATCCCTACGAATTGAGTACGAGGGTAAGTTGTTCGCAAGCAACATAACGGTGTCTTGTTACCTTTTGTTTAGAGCATAGTGAGGCCCAATAGGCCCCAGGAAGGAACTCACATGACAGCCCGGCCAGTGGGCACTATGTAGGAGATGCCATAGCTTACACAAGATTATGCGAGCCGATTTTTATTGGCCCACTCATTGAGATGCGCAAACCTATGGTAGGAGATGCTTTGCATGTCAAAAGTTTTATCGATAGGGAATCCACGATCTTCCACCCCATTACGATCCATTGCGGTGGAAGAACCAATCCGATAGTGGGGGCTAGATGTGATGCAGGAAATTTTTTTCCTCACTCCTCCAAGAAACATTGATATATCCTATACGGCTACGGACGTATTTCACGAGGTGGGTTGAAGCAATACCATTATGCCAAATCAACAATCGGGAGGTAATAGCTTTCATCATTCAATACATCATGACCGGAGTTTGGCGTTCCAACCTCACTTGTTTTTTGAGATAATGCTACTTATTTTTCATCGTTCAAATTATATGAATTTGCTTTAGAAAATGGTATAGTGCTCAAAGCTAGGTCCACCAAATACTATCCCCAATGGAATGGGTTAGTTGATTTATGCCAATAAGAACCTTATTTGGATCATCCAAAGAGACCTTTCTATCCCAACACTAGAATAGGCACAATGGCCTGCGCGCAATGCCCTATGGGCTGATCGGGTCACACCCAAGCCGATCCCACGGGAACCTCCCCATTTTTTCCTAGTCTATGGGAAAAGAAGAAGAAATTATTTCTCCCAACCTTTCTCTCCCGGCCCTTCGATTGTCATACAGAAACACTATGGTACCCCATGCCCTTCCTACATACCAAAGCACACATACATGCTTTGTTGAAATTGGAGGAGGAAAATTTGAAGAAAGCTCGGGGAAAAATTTGCCATCCCACCGGAGCCGAATAAAATGATGGTTCGATAAGAAGTCCACCGAGGAAAGGAAGGCTTTCGAGGTTGGCGACCTCTCGTCCTTAAATGGGACAAGGCTCACGAAGATAAGGAGTAAAACACACCAAATTTAAAGCCCCGTAAGGACGAGTCCGTTCCGGATCAAAAGAAAAGCTCGGTTCCCACACATATAGAATCCAAACCTTAGAAGGGAGGATTGAAGTCCTCTACGGTAAATGGGCACACCCTCGAGCACTACTTCACACGATAGCCTCGGGGCCGTCACCATGCTACGTACCCATAGTTTCATTTCCTTTTGCTTTTCTTTGCTCTTTTTGTTTATTTTGTGTTGTTTCAATAAACAACTTTCTTTAGTAGACTATCGAACTTCTGATTCCCCAAGTACCTCAAGTTGGAGGATAGACGTAGCGATTACTCGGTGTGGCCGGGCTATGCCGGAAGTCTCGCGGTTGTTAAGAATCAACCCTAGAACACAAGCATGCCTGTGATAGAGCACCCAGGTGAGAAAACGTGACTAAGTCCTAGGACCTACAGTGCAAGTAGCTCACCTAGTGCGCTAGCTTGGGAAGCTGGCAGCCAAAGGGGAAGTTTTGGTGAAATAGGTCCTTTGGATGGAAGAGGAAAAGGAGACAACCACGGATGGAAAAAGGATATTCATGAAAAACCAAAGGTCCCCAAAAGAAGACCCGGGGAGCAACCTCTCTTGCAAGTAGCATAAGTCGAGATCCCTAGTCGACCCGGGTAGTACTTGCCACATTAAAATAAGTGCACTTGAGAACATTCAAATAAGTGCCTTGATCACATTCAAACAAGTTTTGTTTTCACATAAAATAAAGGGTAAAGGATTGAAAGGCTTCTCTGCGCACGGAGAGCGGTGATGCGACAGAATCTGCTTGGGGTACTAACTAGGCTCACGGCAATGGAGACGGTGTACGCGACTCCTAGGTAGTGACTACGTCGGAGCCCACCGGAGCTACGTGGAAGTGGAGCAACACAAGGGGACCAAATAACTATATTGAATCCTTGAAGCCCATAGAGGTTACTCGACGGCCTTATCTGTCCAGGTCTCACGAGAAGTGTAAATCATGGTGAACAAGTGTTCCGCACGGTCGTAGACAAGATGAAGCAAACATGTGAGGGCCGAAGATGAGAGATGAGTGGGACCCACGGGAGTGAAAGGAATAGCTTTTGCTAAGCCCCCTCACCCCTTTGTTGTGGTGGATTTGACGCATGGGTGTACTGTTTCAAAGTGTAGTCCACTATAAACTGTGTTAACAGAGAAAGTATGGTGGAGCTCAAGCACACAATCTAGAGGAAAAAGTATGCAAATGTATGCTCAAATTGAACTAAAAACTAAAAACACAAATATACATAAGCTATTGAAGAGAGTCAAAACGATAATAATGCAACGATGGCTCTAGGCCTCTTCTTATTAAAATTTTGATATGGAGAAGAAATTTTACCCACTTTCCCCAAGGGCCCCTAGACAATGGTTCTAGGTCCGTGCAAAGGATGTTGTTTTTCCAAGCTGCACTGTGTATGAGTTTCCCTCTCTCTCTCTTGTGATGGAATAGGATTTTTGGGTGGCCAACATGCGAGTCCCCTCTATCTCCGACTCAGGAGTCACACCTTCTTGGTAGCCCAAAAGCAGAAATTAAGGCTAACCATAACAATGTGATCACCCATTCTTCATCTCTTGGTGGCTTTATATAGGGGATTTAAATCCTCCTTCCCATCCTTGGTACATGGTGGATGGTGACCCAAAGGAGAGGTATGATTCCATTATGTGCTCCAAATATTCCTTTGTGTGCTCACCTTAGTGTCTAAGGAGGCATTGGTGGTTGTCCTTAGGCGGCTTCATGTAAGGAGTAAGCTGTCCTTTGCTTTGTGTGGTCCCGGTAAGCGCTGTTTTCACTTTCATAAATGTGCGCTTATCGGAAAAAAGGTGTGCGAAGGCACTCTTCTCAAGGATAAAGCATGCAATTTAGCATTTAAGACTAGTTCAAATTTGATTTTCTCAAAACCTTAGATATTTTAAATACTTTCTTGATTCCATAATGTCTTCTTGCCACGTAAATCCTTTGGCTTGACATTAACTAATGTCATCTTCTACTATACGATTTTCTAGTGTTAATAGTTTCCCCTTAATGTGTGAGGTCTAGGAAGAATGTTTGTATAGTTGAAATACATTATGGTTTCTTTTTGTATCGTGCGCACGGAGAGAGAGAGAGAGAGAGACCTATGTGAATCTTGGAATTGACAACACCCTGCACTTTTTTCGAGATGACCATGGCCTAGGGACCCACAGCAAAGCAAACAAAATATACAACATATATCTAAAATTTCAATGAGGTGGGCATGTCCCATGTGGCAACGTCTTATGGATAGTTAAAAAAATTGACGGATACATGTGTTGTCTGCATCACTATTGTGGTAGTGATGCGGTGGATGATGACTTGATGCCCTCGGGGGCATTTTTTTCTTGTGATTGGTGGAATGTAGTACCCATATGCATGAAATCGGTATGGCATATAGTTGTGCAATGTATGCATAGATGCTTGGTACAGGACCTTCCGTGTAAGCATTGTTTGGCCAGACGCTTATGAAGGCATGTGTCTTCGAAATATCGATCAAAGTGTAATGGTTGTAAGGTACAAGCCATCTTGACATGAAAGCTTTTCTTTGTAGTTGAATGTAAGGAGGGATCGATGACATCTATGGACAATGATGTCTCCCATGAGTGCCACTTTTGAGGATACCCCTTTGCATGGGGAGGAGTGATCAAGGTACCGCTTCCTTTTTGGTAAAGAGGTTTCAAGGTCGACAAGGAATCCTTAACCAGACATTTGGGTCACCAACCTAAGGGTGAGGACCTAGATGTGATGCCTTTTAGGCATGTTGGTGAGAGGTATTGTGATGATGGGGATTGATGGCTCGGGTGAATTATATGCGTTTAGCGGCTTAGCGTGGTCATAGTTATTTCTTAAAATCCACAGGTGTTAGGACATCCGGGCGGTGTCTTGGCTATGAGTGTCATGATGGTGTGTGCGTGTGGGTGAAATACTCGACCAAGGGGAATGAGGGATTCTTGCCATGGGATAAAAGATGAAATATGAGATTGAAGGGCGAAGTGCAGTTTGCGGTCTTTGTACACTTACCAAAAGAATAAAATAATGAGATTTGGTTTGTATAAAACATAGAGACGGGTACCCAAAACATGAGAGTGTTCGCTCACTAGGCGTGAGGACGGTGTTTTTACCGGGGGTGGGGGTCCCATTGGTTGGTCTCATGTGCATGCTTGATGAAGTGGATGAGAGCGTAGCAGATGGGATTATGCTAGTGGGGGTATGGTGGGCCAAATGTGATGCGCGGGGGTGCACTTTCGACTGCTTGTAAAACCTAATTAAAATCCCGGAAGAGGGGTTTGTTTGAATGGAAAGCTTGACCTTATGCATGATGAATGGATGGGCACGAGGTATGTACGTGGTGTCACTTTTCTTTGTGATATATGGTCTACTTTTGGTGATAAGTGCCATGGAGGGGAGGCTCTATTGACCAATGTAGACGTTTATCATGCGGGGGTGAGGAGTGATAAAATCGGTCGGATATGAGGACCCTATGGTTTATTTTACGATGGAGAAATGTAGCCGGGATATGCGAGTTTTTGAGACTCTATCATGCTAGGGGTAGAATGATACATATGCAGGAACCTTCCTTAGATGGTGTTGTAAATGGTTTGTAGGTTCCTCCTATAAAAACAACTACCTTAAGTGAAAGCATCTTATTTTCATCAAATATTCTTGAAAGGCATGAGCTTTTAAAAAAGAGAAAGAAGACGAGAGAGAGACATACCTCTTGGTGCTAAAAAATTATTTTTGGAAGAAAATGTGTGGCATTACTTTCGTTTGTCATGAAATACTAATGATGGTGAAACTTATGGTTTACCTATGAAGGATGGACCTTCGATCTCATGATATGGACCTCCAAGTTTTTTTGAAAAGGGTGATAAATAGGGGATTATGGCTACGTCTATTCTGTTTATTGCTAGCCGAGTTTGGGAGATCGAGGTGCTTGTGAGCCTTTCTTGCCATTGCGATCAACCATGCCGGGGATAGCGATATTATCTTGAGTAACTTTCATGATGTCCGCATTTGAAACAGTTTGATGGTGTGGGGGAGCCATACAAATTAGGTTTATTACGACCTCGGAAGTGACTTTTTTCCTAGATTGCGGAAGCGTCTAGGCCAAAGAGCACATTCTTTGCACGAAATCTGTGAGAGACAGTGCGAGAGCGTGATGTTCCCTTATTTTTGTGTGCAAAGGCGTGCACAATGAAGAATACGGTACTTGTGACGTGCATCTAAGGGCAATCATAAAAAGGCTTGAGGTGACATAAATTTTTTTTATTTTTTCTATTTTTGATGTTTTTCTCTGTCTTGATGGGTGCTTGTGATGAGAAAGCGGAGTTGTTATGGAGAGAGTGGGATGGCATGAGATCCAAACCGCTCTAGATTCGATCTTTGGCGCGTTGTCGGTTGGCCGCACGGGGCCTTTTGAAATTTCAGCCCAGAAAATGAGTTTCTGCAAGTTCACGGGCTGCTTACTATACATTATACATAATTTGTGTAGGAGCGCAACATGTTTGTGTTGTGGGGAATGAACTTTGGTGATCTATCCTGAGATATGGATACCTATTTCGTGATCGAGTTCTTGCCTCGGGGGAGGATTTGAGATACCCCACTTTCCTCATAGGGAGAGTGAACACGGATAGATGCGGAGGTGCCATTGTGGAGGGGCGCCTCTCATCGAGGGATGCCGTAAACATTGCATCGGTAACGGTGTGGCGGTGGTGTGCTGCGGCGTTGATCATGCGATTGGCGGGGTCATTTGCTTCGCATCGGGTGTACGGCCCGCGAGGTTGGAGTTTTGCGCTAGGTTGAGGTCTGGGCATTTCTTTGACTTCGCCCAGTGCTGTTTTGATGGTATGGTGTCGCAATTAGAACGAGTCTAACATGGATCGAAGTATTTTGTGTACGCTAGTATGTTATGCGGCATCATGTACGAGCGAATTGAATGGTGCGAGGAGTTTGGTGGTGGTGGTGCCCATTGGAGACCACGGTAGCCATGAATGAAGAGGTGGCTCGGTGGTGCCACGAATGATGGCGACATGGTGGGGCATTATTGGAATGCCATGACGAGCTTAGTTTGAGGCCAACCTGATTTTTTTTTTCCATGCCGTATGCGGGGATGGACTTCCAAGGTGACCCAGACGTGGGTCTCCCTTTTGGTTATGTTTAGGGACACCTTGCATGTATGTATTTTATGTTTTCTACATTTGCTTGATTATTTATGTACTTATGTGTTTTTTTATCAACTTCGAGAATATTTTGGTTACTCGTGTAGATGTCGGCGAGAGTAGGTCGCCGTGTAGCCGGCCCCGGTGGGTCATGATCCCCATGCAACCTCGAGGTGGTCGGGGAGGTGATGTAGGTGGACCAAGCGTTGGTGCGGTGGACTGTGGTAAGAGATGGTGCTCGCCCCTGCGAGTGAGGGTAACGGCTCGAGCTGTACGGAGGTTGTGGGCGAGTGAGCTCGCGCGTGTGCTGGGTGCGCGATGCGATGCGGTAAGCTCGAGGGTGGTTGCTCTTGAGGACTTCCCGAGGTCGAGTGGGCCGAAACCGAAGCCCGGGGGTATGCACACTCGAGGGTTTCATGGACGACGACTTCGAGGAGGTTTGGTTAGAAAAGTGATGGCCCTGAGAGGGATTATCGGTTCACTCTACGTCGGGTGGCGACCAGGTGGCGACGGTTGCTCACGGTGGTGGTGCCGGGAGCGGTGGGTGGGTCGAGTACCCCCCATGGGGAGCACCCCCTAGAACGATTTGTACACGGGGAAAGCACCCATTATGAGGGTGATTCACTGTACGACCTTTTTGTATCTTTGGGGTGGCCGGTCGACCGCGTACTTTATTTTTACGCAGAGATACATATATTTTTGGCATATATATATGAAGATGTTTTTGCGGCTCTACATGATGTATCGAGCATTTCGGATTCTTTGTTTGTGTTGTGTTATCTTTGATGGATGCCTATAATTTTTGTTTTATGTATGATGGTTTATTCGAATGCATTCAGGTTTAGGATATTGTTAGCTATGCGATCGATTTGTTTGGTTTTAATTCCTTGGTACATGTGAAAATGTAATGTAATCAAATTGTACACTTAATCTTTTAGCACGCAAATATTTTCTAAATAGGTGTGTCTTGTGTCTCAAATGTTTGGTTTAGCTATGGTACTACTAGCCCAAGATAGAGGTAGATATGCATACAACGAATGCCCGATGGAGGGCGTCACACATGGAGTCAATGATGACGTCTTGCTGATTGTTTGTTCTTGGTGAGTACGGAAGCACCATTTGCCACATAGTGGTGATCGATCGGGGTGGTAAATTATTTGTTGTATGTGGCTAAATTTTTAAACCATCTTGATGCTCCATGTTCGTCTGAAATAGGGTTCGCTTTGGTGATCCATGGTGATACTTTAAGCGCTTTTAAATAATTCTTTAGGGTCAAAAATTTGAGTGGGTGGGTTTTTGTGTACTTTAATTCTAGGGGAAAGGGATGTTGGGCCCTTGGGTGAAATTCTTGAGGTAAAATTTGATGACGGGGTTAGTGAGGCAAGTCCCGTTCGGTTTGTTAAGATGTATGCCTTGTTGGAGGCGGTGTTTGATGATGTAGAGTCCTACAAGGTTTCTGAAACTTTCCTGGCCCTAAGGCCTCTTTTGCAACATCATAGCGAGGAGAATAATTCTCCCTCGGCAAATGAGCGAGGGGTGATGTGGTGGTCGAATGGGCTTTAACTATTTTCGTGTGAGCCTCGTTATGTTGCGGCGAGTGTAGTTGATTTTCATCGACAAGCTCTGGTTGTACTGGGTACTACTCTCAGAGGTTGAGTTTCATTGGGGAGTTCGATGACAACATGTAAATTCGGGAGTCTTGTGGAAATTAACGCAAAAGCGCAAGGTACAGCAGTTTTTTGCGATAGGAATATGGTGGAAATCTTGGGGGACGGGGGGTGACGTTAATCCTATGTGGAGTATGAGGGGCGATACAAATCGTATATGGTGGATTGTATCATCGACGTTGGTGGGGAAGAATCTAAAGTAATGGGATTACGTATGGAGTGCAAAGTTGGGTTCCTTACGGGGATAGTTGACTTCGGTAGGTGGAAATTGTGCACCGCCATAGAGGTTTCTGAATGTTTCCATTAACGAGCATGACTGGTATGTGATTTTGGCGGTGCGGATAGTTACCGCATAGTATCATGGCGCATGTAGTAAATAGTGTGGGATTCTATGCTACTCGTTGTTCTGACGTGGATGCTTGGAAAGGTTCGGTCATAGAGGTTGTATTCTATCTCCACTTAGTATCGTTGGCTTAGATGTGTCTTCCTCTTTGGTGGAGTGTAGACTTAACACATCTCATCTTGCTCTCGGCTTGGGGAGATGTAGACACTTAAATGTATGATGAAAGTGTGAGAAAATCGAACGATAAGTGCACGTGATATTCTCTTGATTGAAATAATTTTTGGGGAGAAGATACTATGCGGAGACTATTTAGGGGCTTGAGTTCTATGCTTTGGTTGACTCATTGATCGTTACGATCACATAGGCCACACATATTTATCCCTAGAGCTTGGTGAGGTTATTCTTTGGTGGTGTGTTGTTTAATCGAACCCGATACACCATTGCGAGAGGTGGGGATATTGACTGACGATGTAATTTTTATTCCATTCACGGAGGTCGTCTGTCTCTTCTCTATGGCATTAATAATGTCAATAGTGGAAAAATTTGCGGAACGCAAGTACGATGCTCGCTCATAATGATTTCACGACATATTAGGCAAAATATCCTTGATATGAAGGTTTCGTCAGAGGGATTCGGTTTGAGTCTGACAAGAACCACCGTGACTACTAAATCAGAGCAATGAATGACACGTGGTCCATCTTTTACATAACGTACATGCTAGTCATCGGCTTGCGAAGTGCGGTCGGGTGTAACTAGGGGTTCCTTGCGGGGCGTTCTTCGGTGTCGAAAACATGATAGATGCACTCATCTCCTCTGCCAGGTCATGTTTGCTATGGACTCGACATCCATGTCATCTTCTTGGGATATAAGGACCATGGTTGAGCGAGAGCTAGCGAGGATATACGGAAGCGAGTGTGTAGTGACAATCACTCCAAAAGGTGTAGGTGCATAACGGGCATTTGAATTGTGCTACCCATAGCCCCACGTAGTAAAACCTTCCAATTGGATACCATTTATGAATGAGCTCGAGCTACGCACTCTTCGAGGTAGTGGCCACGTTCATTGCACGACGTACAATGTATAATGGGGCTTTTCTACAATCCTATGTTCCTCTTGTAAGTATAGAGAGATGGTATCGGGCTCATCATTGATGGGCCCAGGTGGAGGGATCCTCTTGATAGGATCTCTCGATCGCATGAGCATCCCTATATCGTGGTATCTGCGGAAAATGGTGGGTATAGTGCCCATAGTTGCCATAAGTGCATGCATGATTGGTACGCAAAAAATTGCCTTTTACCTTTGGTGGTAGGTTCCTTTTTATAGGAACACAACGTGAGATGTGTACGCCGGAGCGAGAGGGTGGTTTAATTCGTCTGACTTTAGACATATATGGGATAGGATGGCACGTAACATCGCATATGGCGCATATTGGTGATTCCCTTTGAATGGCGGGGGTTACCATCTTCTTTCCTCTGTTGTGGTTTTTGTGGGCGTTGTTAATACCCGGTTTCGCAATAGGATCTTCCTTTGCAAGTGTGGTATAAACCTTTGCTTGGGTAGGTGGGGGCTCCTTGGGACTAAGGGGCACAATCACGTAGCATTAACGTTGGTGGATCTATTCGGAAGGAGGAATGAGGTATAGCGGGAACGGAAATGATATGTTTGGTAACTCCTAATGTTGCCAAAGCCTGGCGGGAGACAAAGCCGGTTGGGAGGTAGATGAAAGGGGTTTGGGAGGCGACGTAGGCTAGAGGGGCGTGGTGGCCGGTACCTCGGTGTCGTTACTACTTGAGTCTCTGTCATGACTAACCTCGGTGCTTTATGTGGAAATCATGCACATGGGAGCTCTGTGACATCGGGGTGACGCCTCGGGGATAATGGGAGGATCTTCTAGGAATGACCCTAGAGCAGGATGACCGGTTTGAACTAGCCGGGGCCATATTCTTGGTGGTGAAAGACCATCAGGGGTTGTCTAGATAGGGTAGAATTACATCGGTGTTGGTTAGGGACGCTTCTCGATGTGTGTTAGCTGGTACATGGTAATCTCTTGCGGTCCTCGTGGGGGAACATCATAATGAAGAAGACGAGAGGAGGCTATGGCGGGACATGGCGTACATATGGTGCAGCAAAGGGGTATGTTGTAATCCAAGTGAGCGTCGAGAGACTTCAATGTCTATGTGGACCATATTTTCGGCTAAGCGACGAATATTTTGAGTGACGGCAAGCGGGGACGGCCATCGTATGCTCGAGCGTTAGGAGTGAGGAGGTTTCGGTTGGAGGTCTAACTTATACCAAACATTTTTTGACATGATGCATGTCGATGCACCCTTGTACATGACACATCGGTGAATAGTGATATTACGGAGTGACATTGGTATCTCTAAGAGCAACCATAGAAGGAAGCCTAGGAATGGCTTTGTCTAAAGTCAAAAGCCATTGTTGGGGTCCTGTGATTTGTGACTGGCATAATAAATGACAAGGAAACACTCTGAAACCAAGCTTTAGAGCTCTAGGATCCGCCCTCCTAGTCTCGAGAGAGGATTCTCTCAATATGTTTATAAGGATATGTCTTGAATGGTTTAGAAGTTCATTTTAGGCTAGTTATGAGGTGCAGGGTTGTTTGTTTTTTTTGGTTGGACAAATATGTTTCATGCAATATAGATGGAGCATGGGAATCTACAAGCCATTGGGCAATGGAGTCATGTGAAAGTCCAAATATTCTGATTGAGAAGGAAGGGAAACCAGAGGGAAAATCTAACTTGGTCAAGGTTTTGTCGAATAATATATGTGAAATGAGATGAACATTAAGGACTAAGAGCGAAAAGCAAACTAAACCCTTTCACAATGTCTTAAAGGATTCGGGGAATGCCCTATTTCCTCCAGTAAGCTCACTGTTATGGACTTAATCAATATAAACACTCAAAGAAGAGGAGAAATGCAGACTAAAACCTTCTAAATGAATTATAGGATTCGAGGAATGCCCTATTTCCTCCTATAAGTTCATTGTTGAGAGCTTAATCAACAAAGACATACAATTGCATTCAAAGAAGAGGGAACACCTTAGACATCTAGGATTGCAATTATAGGGACCTTCAACACAATAATTATAGTAAGAAACAGAGGGTATGATTGAAACAGACCTCTCTGTCAAACTACAAGCTTTAATAATTAAAGGGAGATTTCATATACAATATTCAGTGGCAAAGAAAGAGGGAACGCCTAAACAGTCCTTAGCACAACTGAATTAACCATTTCTGAAATAAAACAAACTGAATATTCAAGAGAGCTATCAGACTACCCTGTCATGTTCAGTAGAATAAAACATATAAAAAGTGAAGGATAAATAGGTCAGAGGTGCTTCTAAGATATATTTCTCTGCCTAAACTTTTTATCCTACTGTAAGTCAAAGCATAATGGAACAAAGTGATAAATGGGAAACAACATTAACAATAAGAGATTACTTCACTAGAACCAGGCTCAGGGATCCAATGGTCCAGCGTCCTTCATCAATAGAAAAAAAAAGACTTCCACACTCCTTCAGAACACCAATGCTTCTTCAAAGCAACAATCTATGTATTACTTTAGAAATCACCAAATTCCAACACTTTACAATGAGACTTCAAAGAGTATTTATAGAGAAAATGGGAAAAAGTAGGTGAAGAAGGTTTTAATGACCATCAAAGATAGGAGAGGGCATTCGAATGCTCCATTCTGTGTCATAAAAATATCATTAAATCCTAGACAGACTTAGTGACCTTGTTGCTTGTTGAGGCCCCTTTGACATGACAAAAATCATCCCACAAAGTGTCCTTTGGGAGGAAATACTATCTGCAGTGGTACTATTATCTCCTCTGGTGTGAGTTAAGTGGAAGAATGGGCCTTGAGGACTCCCACAATTCTAAATAACTGCTTTTGACAGTCTGTAGTAGTTTCTTTGGTGTAATAACTACTCGGAAGGCATTTGTGCATGGAGATGGGCTATGTCTATGTCAGTCAATGTTCTACATCAATAACTACTCTATCTCTTTGTACTTCAACCTGCTTTAGCTTTGTTTATGCTTTATCTTTGCTGATTTATTGAACAGTCATTACACTGATGCTCTCGAGGGTTTTATTAACCTTTTTATACCTTTATTTTCTGCCACTAGATATGTGAGCTTCACCATTTCTGAGTGTTCTGTGTACAGGTGGCGGGTTTCACTGAGCTGGAGGGTTTACTAAGGGTTTACATGCATGACCTATCGATTTTCATGAATTTCACCATTGTTCTGGTTCCCTTGACATTGATTCTTGGCCTGAAACTTTTATATGAGCCTCTGTGTCACCTCTCGTGACTGTAGAGAAGGTTCTTGCTTCATCAGCCGTGAAACCTGCAAACACACTAAAACATGTTATGAAATCCTGCGGGCTTGGTTTAGACTGCTTACAGAATGCTTAGCTGGAGGGTGAGGAGCAGCGAGGAGGAGATGAATGCAGCGGCAAAAGGGGTCAAAACCATGGTGGATCATGAAACCAATGTTCAAGTTTGAATATTGGCACGAGATGCGGATCCGTGGTATTGCGGAAACCGGGGATGGTTTTCGCATAAAAAAATGGGGAAGGTGGTTTTGGGCAGATGGAATGTGATTCCATACACTGGTCGACACATGGATTCTCAAAACCACCCATTTCGCAAAATTTTGAGACGTTAATCCTCGGGCACAAAAATTTTGTGATATGGAGTGTAATCCATCGGATCATGGGGTGTTAATCAGACGGTGCGGGTCGCATGCGATAGGCACAGATATGCAGGGGTGGAAGACATGGTGGGCCATGCTGTGATGTGTGATGTTTGTCGTGTAGCGGGCAGAGGTCAGAAGACTAGGCGATGCGATGGTTGCAGATCTTTTCAGATCAATGGCCCGGATTACATCGCAAGATCGGGGAGTCGGGGGAAAAAAGAACAAAGGGAACCAACGTTTTGGGATTGCGATGATGAGGGCCAATCATAAGGCCAAAACATGGTTCTGTGGAAAGCAGAAGGACCAAAGGCTGAAGAAAAGGCGCTTATCGCATCGGAAGATTAGAAGGGTAATGGGAAGGCGAGGAAAAGGAAATTACGATTGTGATGAGTAATGAGGGCTTAGCACCTAGTCATAGCGTGGGGTTGCATGGGAAGAGGGGCTAGGGGATATAATCCCATGGGGGCTACATATCTTTGTGGTACAAAATACTGCTTTTAGGCCCAAAACAAGAAGATTTTAAGGCCCAATAACGGTTTCGGTAGAGAGAAAAGGAAAGGTTTTTTAAACCTGTAGATGAATCTTTGAAGGTTTAAAGAAAATTTAAGGCTTTAGAGGCTAAATGGAGGGTTAAAATATGAAAATAATGCTTTATGAAAATGGGGGGAAATAAGTGAAAACAAGCAGTTTCAGAGGCCTTTGGAATAGCTTTCTTTGGTGAATCAGCATGGTTTTAAGATGGAAACAGCAGTGAAGATTAATTCAAAGGATAGAGAATCATCATAAGACTTCAAAGATGATGGATTTTCAAAGGAAATATATCTCTTGAAGGCTTGAAAAAAAATTTAGCCACCATTTGGTATAACAGAATTTATGGGTGGCTAACAGTGGCTCCACTCGAGGAGGACAGCTTGCTCTTTAGGTGTCCAGAATCCCAACTGTAAATCTCTGGTTTTCATCAGTCCAGTGCCTCATCCATTGGGCAGAAATTTTTCTTTCCTTGGCTATCCTTCTTCTGAGCTGATAATCTTTGCAATAACCTGAAACAATGGAAATCTCTAAAACAACATCTCTACCTACCCATTCCTATGATTCTAACAGTTTTTCTTCTTCAGAGTGCACTTGGACTGGAAAAATCTTTCCTCAACATTTTATTGAAATCAAAACTAATATAATTCTACCCTTATTCCTCCATGAGACCAAATTAAACATTTGGACTCATAACTTCTCTACCTAAACTAATACCTGCCAGGATTAAATAGTCTGACAGATTTTCATTCTCTATTTTCGAAAACAGAAATTGAAACACAGCCAAACAAGGATTAGGTTGTCTGATTTGTTGTGGGTCCATGGCATAAAAACAAGTTGCACATGAACTCAAACTTGTAAAAATTCGAAACCAAAATTTTGAAGGCTAAATATCTGAAATTCAAATATTCTTCTCTCTTATTGTGACTCGGATTTTGAGCTTTTTAGAGCCACCTTTCCTTTCATTTCAACTCTGGTTTTGATCTTGTTAGAGTTGTTTTCTCCTTCTTGGTTGGTTCAAATTTTTAGCATTTTAGAACCAGTTCTCTCCTTCTCTTTGGCTCAATTAATTTTTTAGAGAATTAGAGCCATATTTTCCTATGATTCTAGGTTCATATTTTCAGCTGATAGGATAGTGAAGATCTTCTTCACTATCCTATCAGCAGTAAATTGAAATTTTCCCAATCATGATTAGGCTGTATGATTGGACAATAGTGCTCCTTGAAGTAGTGGAATTTGAGCTTGCACACTTTCATATTTTCCTTTCCTTTTGGTATGGGGCTATACCTTTCCTGTTTTATTTCTGCCCTCTTTTCTATTTTTTATTGTTTTTGTATTTTTCCTTCCATTTTTCTTTATGTAAATGGTATGTACAATGGATTAGAAACTCTGAAACTAAGACTCTTGACAGAAATAGTGTTTAAGCATCCTGCCATTGACAGGACCTCCCAACACTTCTTCACCATTCAGTTCTTGTAGGAAAAAAACATTATGCCCTCTTATGGAATGAATAATGTAGGGCCCTTTCCACAGATTTTCAAACTTACCATGTTTTCCTTTCTCTTCCCTCCTTGAATCCCATTTTAGAACCACATTTCCAACTTGGAAGTCATTCGCTTTAGTCCTTTTGTCAAATAACCTTTCGATGTTTTCTTGGACTGTCTGAGTTCTTTGAAAAACTTCCTCTCTGGTCTGCTACAAATGGATGGTCTGATTAATCTTTCTCTACATATCATTTTCTTCAGCTTGGACTTCATGAAGGAGTTTCATGACTGGAACTCCTAAAGATGTTGGGAAAACAGCATCCATGCCATATACCAGCTGATAGGGGGACATGTTGATTGACTTTTTGGTGGTTAACCTATCAGCCCACAAGGCATGAACGAGCTTACTATGCCATGCTTTCTGGTTATGTTCTAACAACTTCTTGATGATGTTGATCAGGCTCTTGTTGGAGGATTTAGCAATTCCATTTCCTTGGGGGTAATAGGTTGTGGAGTGGCCCAAGGTGATCTGATATTTATGGTAGAAATCAACAATCTTCTTGGATTTAAAGGCAGCAGCATTGTCTGTGATTATTTTTCTAGTACAGCCAAATCTAGACAATATGTTGGTCTCAAGGAATTTAATAAAGACAGATTCAGTAGCATTCCTAGTGGGTATGGCCTCTATTTATTTGGTAAAATAATCAGTGGTTGTGAGGATCCATGTGTGCTGGGCCGAGGAGGATGGATGGATTTACCCTATGAATTCCAAACCCCACTGCTAAAAGGGTGCTTCACACTAATGGGTTGCAAGGGTAAGGGCAAGAGCTTTCTTCTACCATCAAAGATTTGGCACTTGTGGTAGGACATCACTAGTTTTTGGGTGTCTGGGAAAAGGGTGGGCCAATAGTAACTGGATATGAGGATCTTGTTTGTTGTGGTCTTCCAATTTAGGTGCCCTCCACATTCTCCTTCATGCATTTCATGCATGATTTTTCCTGCATCAACCTCAAGTAAACATTTTAGTAATATCCCAACAGCATTTTTCCAATATAAAACTCCATCTATTATACAATAATTTAAAGCCTTCTATTTGAAAAATCTGGCTTTTGTTTTTGCCAAGGAAGGAGGAGCATTTAAATAAAGCAACACATAAATGATGTCAGCATACCATAGAGAGTTCATGAATGTTTCCTTAGTAAATGGTGCTGGGAACTCTTCTATCTCTTCCAAGGCATCAACCATATTCATATCTAGTGCTATGAAATTAGACTCGGCCATGAGTTTTGCTAATCCTTGTCCCTTGATGAGTTTAGTAGGCCTGATTTCTAAGTCATATTCTAGAATAGTGGCAATCCATTTTCCCCTTTTACCATCGGGGTCCTAACTTAGAATATCTTTAACTACGGTGTGTGGCACAAAGGCAATGATATGTGAATGTAAAATGTACACCCTAAAGTCCTTTAATGCTTTTACCAATGCCAAGGCTTGCTTCTCCATGATATTATATTTGAGTGGGGCATCTCTTAAGGCCTTACTGAAGAAGGATATAGGTTTTTCCTGCCCCAAGCTATTCTTTTGCAACAATACAGCAGTTATTGTATGTTCAGATGCAAAAGAAAAAATATAGAAATATTTGGTGAAATCAGGACTGATAAGGACTGGTGCTTGAGTAAGGGCTTGCTTTACCAGTTCAAATGATTTATTAGCTTGCATTGTCCATTTAACACCTACTTATTTCTTGAGCATGTTAGTGATGTTTCTTAATAGCTCAGCAAGGTTGGGGATGAATCTCCTAAAAAAATTTCTCTCTCCAATGAAAGACTGTGATTCTTTGAGGTTTCTAGGGTGGCTGATATTCAGTATGCCATCAATCCTTTTCGGATCTATTTTGATCCCTTCTTTAGAGATTATATGACCAAGAATATTTCCTTCCTAGAGTCCAAAGAGTGCCTTTTGGGATTTAAAGACAAGACAAACCTTCTGCATTTCTCAAAAACCTTCCTTAAATGTTTCAAATGTTCTTCATCAATTTTGGAGAAAACAGTAATATCATCAAGGTAAATGATTATAAAATAGCCTATGTCTTTTGAGAAGGCTATGTCCATGGCCCTCTGGAAAGTGGCCCCTGCATTCATCAAACCAAATGGAATTTTGACATACATGAATTTCCCCCAAGGCATGGTAAAGGTTGTCTTATGCTATTCACTTGGGAGGACTAACACTTGATTATAACCCGAGAACCCATCCAGCAATGATATTATTTTTGACCCAACTACCCTCTGAAGAATGTGGTCCATTTTTGGCAAGGGGTAGTTATCTTTCAGGGAGGCTCTATTTAGGTTCCTGAAGTCAATACACAACCTAATCTCCCCTGTCTTCTTCCTGACAGATACTAGATTGGAGACCCAGTCTGAGTATCTAAGAGAAACAATGATCCCTGCATCATACATCTTCCTAATTTCTTTTTCTACTGCAGGCAATAAAAAAGGGTTTATCCTCCTTAATTTCTGTCTAAAAGGTTTCTGATTTTCCTTAAGAGGAATCTTGTGTTGAATGATGCTAGTGTCATATGATTTCAAATCTTTATAGTCCCATGCAAAAACATCTATAAACTCTTTGAAGAGTGCTATGTATTTCTTTTTGATGTGGGCAGGAAGGGTGCTAGACAACTTAATTATTTTAGGCTCGGTTGGGTTGCCTATGTTGTGCTCTTCCACATTAGTTTCCATGGATTCTGCTTTCGGTTCCTTAGCCACATCGTTGAAATCAAAGAGTTGTTCTAACAGAGCAAGTCCCTTGGGTATGGTATCATCTTTACATTCTAGAACTTCGAGGTCCTTTTGGTCTGGATCATCAGATAATTTTGCTTTGAAAATATAATCAAACTGATTTACATCAGTAGGAAAGGAGGACTCTGTTTCCGGAGTTGGTTCCTCATTTAAACCTTCTTTTTCATGGCTGAAACTTGGTGATGCTAAGGAAAAATCATTTTTTGACTACAGGAAATCCTCTATATGTTTATCATTTTTGAACACCTGCCAATGATCTTCATTATCAAGCACTGCTAGTCTATTTTTCACCTTTATAATGAACTGTTCATCGATTTGTGGTATCTAGCAATTATTAGCAACAAAAGCAAGTTCGTTTGCCAGGTGATTTTGGGCTCTTGGTATGAACATGAGTTCATATTTTTCGAAAGTTTCCAGGAGATATAAAACAATGTTTCTATATTGTCTGATCCTGGGGTTTTTGGTTGAATATTCCCCTTTGATTTGTCTGATGATTAACTCAGAATCTCCCTGTACTGATATCCTTTTTTCCTTTAAATCTTTAAGTATACGCAGGCCAAGGATAAGGGCTTCATATTCTGCAATGTTGTTAGTGCATGAAAAATCTAATTTGCAGGCATGTCCTTTGTTTGTGTTGCGTATCCATACACCAGCCCTTGCACTATTTTTGTTGCAAGAGCCATCAAAGCTCATTCTCCAGAGTGTTTCTATTTCATTCTCATTTTTTTTGTGTTGCTCAAGGCTGCTGGGAGTTGAGATATCTAGAGGTTGAGGGGAAGACAATTCTAAATGCTTAGGTGCACTAATGTCCTGCTTGTTTTCCTTCTTTGTTTGGGTGATTTCATCTTCATTGTATAAAATAAAAGAATCTAGATCTGAATGGGTGGAATAAACAAGAGTATTGTGAGGCTTGTCTTTGCTTCTCACCATGTATTTCATGAGGGTTTCCCTATATAACCTTCTGGTTTGACCAAACACTGGTATGGTGGCATAAGACATATCCATTTTAAGGGTGACCTGAATCTTAGCTCCCCATGATCTAGACAAAAGCATGCCATATTTTGGGGGAATGTTAGCTACTACTACATCCATCACAAGATTCTTGACTGGAATTTGAGAAAAGTTAAAACACAAATATTTAATTAACCCCAAGCATTTGACCCTTCTGGAATCAAAGGAATATAAGTCTTTATATGGTCTAGTAATCTCTAAGCCTAAGCTTTCCATTACTTCCTTGGGCATAAGGTTGTGTGATGCTCCTGAATCTAGCATGGCATTGTGTAGGATTTTGTCATGTATGTTTAAACTGACATATAAGGGAGGCACAGCCCCCTCTTGGTATTTTCCTTCAATTTTAGGACCAAACAACAGTTTTGTCTTGTCATCTGTCAAGTTCAAAGTATCAGTATCAACATTTATATTCACAACTTTTAGGACCTGGTTTTTGTACACTTCCTGGGTCACCAATTCATCTAAAGGTATGTTAATTTAGATCTTGGCAATCTCACCTTCGAGGCTGAAAGGCATCATTGTTTTTGTTGTATTTACATCTGTTTTCTCACTTATGTTCCTTTCAACAATTTTGACTTGCTGAGTTTTATTAGGACTGTCGATATGAGCTGTTTTAACAGGGCCACTAGCAGAAGTACTAAGGCAACTTTCTTCAAACCCTTGTTTGTTGTTTTTGTCTTTGTTTGAATCAGCTCTTTCGGCTATTGTGATGGTTTTGTTTGCTGTCTTTTTAGGCTGATTTTCCAACATTTTCTTAACAGTGGTATTTGTGTTTTTGTCACCGAGAACTTCTGGGTTTCCTTTGCTTCTTAGATCATACTGTCTATGCACCTCCATGATAGAATTTTCAAAACCCAACCTATAATCTTCAAACTCTTCAGGCTTGTGTTCTGATGAGAAAAAACCTTGTTCTTCTTCAGTGAGAAAAAATTCATTCCCATCATTAGATCCTATCAAATTTACATGATTGTCTTCCAGCCTATCAGTTTCCCCATCATCTTCTTGTTCTACATAATTTTGTTGAAAGGGGAGACTAATATGTTGGTCATTGTCTTTATGCCTGTCTTGATTAGCATCTCTTCTGATATTCGTATTTCTGTTTCTGTTTTGGAGGTTGTTTTGGTCTTCTTTGGCAGATTTTCTTTCATTTAAGTTGATATTTTCAAGCATCCTTTCCATCACTCTTACTAGGTTGTCTATTTTGGCATCAGAGGATGAGGTTAAGGGTGAAGTATCATCTTTATAAGTTACCCTCTTATTTGATCTTACCCTAGCTCTTTTCTCAATTAAGTTTTCTTCTACACTCACGGCTCCCTTCTGCATGTCTTCTAGAGTTGAGTAATCTCTCTCCCTTAGTTGATAGGCCATATCAGCATCGAAGCCTTCAGGATATTTTACTAAGTCCAAGCCTTGGGGAGGTTTCATGTGAGGGGGAAGAGCGTTGTAGACACTGTTAAACCTGGTGGAGTAATCATGAACACTCTCTCCCTGATTTCTTTTAAGACTCTTATACTCTATTAATATTTGGAGAGGGTTGCTTTTGATTTCCCATTTGTTTATGAATGTTTGGTGTAAATAGGGAAGGTCATTGATGCTATTAGGAGTTAAGTTTTTAAACCACTTCTTTACTTCTCCTCCTAAAATTTGAGCAAAGATCCTCATCTTTATGGTCTCATCTTCAATTTCCATATAATCAAATGCATCTTCCATCTTATCTACATGTTGTTGAGCTGTGGTAGATTCTTTTCCAGTGAAATGGGGAATTTTAGACTGATAGTCATTGGGTAAAGGAACCAGAGGCTGTGGTAACACTAGGGGAGCGTACCATGCTGCCATGATAGTATTATGTGGAAGTAAGGGAGTAGCTTGAGCAGCAAGTATACGAATGGCAGAACTGCTTGGACCAACAACAGACTATTGAGCAGACTTAGGTTGAGAGAGACCAAAGTTATGAATGAGATGGATATCAGGAGGTGTTGATGGAGGGGTTTCTCTGTCACTAATATGTTGACCATTATGTGGTGGTGAACTTGGAGGCTCAAAGTCTATCTGATCTATACCACTGAATGACTTAGTTCTAGGTAAATTACTTGGTAAATCTAAGTCAACTTGAGTATCTAATAGAGCTACATGGTTTTCAGGTGCTGAGTTGGCTTTATGAATGGGTCTGATAATAGTTGGATCCCTAGATGTGAGAGACTTCCAAAGAATGATTTCTAGATTATCAACTATTTCAGGAGGATTTGGATCAAGATAAGCTCTGGTATGGGTCCTTCTTGAATCCAGTATGTTAAGTTTCAAACCCAAAGGCAGAAATTTGGCCAAATATAACAATCTTTGAGAGGAAAACTATCCTTTTACAGAGAAACTTAAACTTCAGAGTTTCCTAATCATGGGTGTGAAAAATGTTCTAATGGTAGTGTGGGATACCCCAGTGGAGTCTTTATAAAACCAGGAATAATTAGCAGGCCTACTGATCACCAGTGGAGTCTTTTGGTCTTTTAGGAGTTGTGGAGTCGCCATGTGGATGATTTCAAATGTTCAAGATGATCTCACTATCCACCACAGTAATTAAATACCAGTATAAGGCTTGTGGTTTATCTGATTTCTTAAGGATGTCTAATCTAACAGTCTACTCAGAATAATGGTCCCACCATGATCATCATTATGTTGGGGTGAGCGATGGGATAACAGCTTCCTAGAGTATTCTTTGTCAAGATAATATCACCAGATAGTATCAGTTTAGGGATATGTAAGTCTTCTAAGGAATGTTTATATGTTTTTAGGTTTAGAAGGTCCCACCGTGTTCGCCATTATGTTGGGGTATTGTGATTTGGCAGATTGGCATGCCAAGTGACAAGGCAACATACAAACCAAGCTTTAGAGCTCTAGGATCCAGCCCTCCTAGTCTCAGAGAGGGATCTCTCAATATGTTTATAAGGATATGTCTTGAATGGTTTAGAAGTTGATTTTAGGCTAGTTATGAGGTTCAGGGTTGTTTGTTTTGTTTGGTTGGACAAATATGTTTCATGCAGTATAGATAGAGCATGGGAATCTACAAGCCATTGGGCAACGGAGTCATGTAAAAGTCCAAATAGTTCTGATTGAGAAGGAATGGAAACCAGAGGGAAAATATAACTCGGTCAAGGATCTATCGAATAATATATGTGAAATGAGATGAACATTAAGGACTAAGAGCGAAAAGCAAACTAAACCCTTTCACAATGTCTTAAAGGATTCAGGGAACACCCTATTTCCTCCAGTAAGCTCACTGTTATGGACTTAATCAATATAAACACCCAAAGAAGAGGAGAAATGCAGACTAAAATCTTCTAAATGAATTATAGGATTCGAGGAACGCCCTATTTCCTCCTATAAGTTCACTATTGAGAGCTTAATCAACAAAGACATACAATTGCATTCAAAGAAGAGGGAATGCCTTAGACATCTAGGATTGCAATTATAGGGACCTTCAACACAATAATTACAGTAAGATATAGAGGGTATGATTGAAACAGACCTCTCTGTCAAACTATAAGCATTAATAATTAAAGGGAGATTTCAAATACAATATTCAGCAGCAAAGAAAGAGGGAACGCCTAAACAGTCCTTAGCACAACTGAATTAACCATTTCTGAAATAAAACAAACTAAATATTCAAGAGAGCTATTAGACTACCCTGTCATGTTCAGTAGTAGAAAACATATAAACAGTGAAGGATAAATAGGTCATAGGTGCTTCTAAGATACATTTCTCTGCCTAAACTTTTTATCCTACTGTAAGCCAAAGAATAATGGAACAAAGTGATAAACGGGAAACAACATTAACAATAAGATATTATTTCACCAGAACTAGGGCCAGGGATCCAATGGTCCAGCCTCCTTCATCAATAGAAAAAAAAATACTTCCACACTCCTTTAGAACACCAATGCTTCTCCAAAGTAGCAATCTATGTATTACTTTAGAAATCACCAATTGCCAACACTTTACAATGAGACTTCAAAGAGTCTTTATAGAGAAAATGGGGAAAAGTAGGTGAAGAAGGTTTTAATGACCATCAAAGATAGGAGAGGGCATTTGAATGCTCCATTCTATGTCATAAACATATCATTAAATCCTAGACAGACTTAGTGACCTCGTTGCTTGTTGAGGCCCCTTTGACATGACCAAAATCATCCCACAAAGTGTCCTTTGGGAGGAAATACTATCTGTAGTGGTACTATTATCTCCTCTGGTGTGAGTTAACTGGAAGAATGGGCCTTGACGACTCCCATACTTCTAAATAACTGCTTTTAATAATCTGTAGTAATTTCTTTGGTGTAATAACTGCTCGGCAGGCATTTGTAAAAGGAGATGGGCTATGTCTGTGTCAGTTAATGTTCTGCATCAATAACTACTCTGTCCCTTTGTACTTCAACCTGTTTTAGCTTTGTTTATGCTTTATATTTTCTGATTTCTTGAACTGCCTCTGCACTGATGCTCTCGAGGGTTTTATTAAACTTTTTATGCCTTTATTTTCTACCACTAGATATGTGAGCTTCACCATTTCTGAGTGTTCTGTGTATAGGTGGCGGGTTTCGCTGAGTTGGAGGGTTTACTAAGGGTTTAAGTCTATGACCTATCGACTGTCATGAACTTCACCCTTCTTTTAGTTCCCTTGACGTTGATTCTTGGCCCAAAACTGTTATATGAGCCTCCGTGTCACCTCTCGTGACTGTAGAGAAGGTTCTTGCTGCGTCGGCCGTGAAAACCTGTAAACACACTAAAACATGTTATGAAATCCTGTGGGCTTGGTTTAGACTGCTTACAGAAGGCTTAGCTGGAGGGTGAGGAGTAGCAAGGAGGAGATGAATGCAGCGGTGAAAGGGGTCGAAACCATGGTGGATCATGAAACCAAGGTTCAAATTTGAATATTGGCGTGAGATGCGAATCGGCGGTATTGTGAAAACCAGGGATGGTTTTCACATAACAAAATGGGGAAGGTGGTTTTGGGTGGATGGAATGTGATTTCATACGTTGTTCGACACGTGGATTCTCAAAACCACCCATTTTGCAAAATTTTGAAACGTTAATCCTCGGGTGCAAAAATTTTGCGATATGGAGTGTAAGCCATCGGATCATGGGGTGTTGATCGGATGGTGCAGGTCGCATGCGATAGGCACAGAGATGCAACAGTGGAAGACATGGTGGGCCATGCGGTGATGTGTGATGTTTGACATGTAGCGGGCGGAGGTCGGAAGACTAGGCGATGCGATGGCCGCAGACCTTTTCAGATCAACGGCCCAAATTATATCGCAAGATCGGGGAGTCGGGGGAAAAAAGAACAAAGGGAATCAATGTTTTGCAATTTCGACGGCGGGGGCCAATCATAAGGCCAAAATGTGGTTCTGTGGAAAGTGGAAGGACTGAAGGCTAAAGAAAAGGCGCTTATCGCATCAGAAGATTAGAAGGGTAATGGGAAGGCGAGGAAAAGGAAATTCTGATTGCGATGAGAGATGAGGGCTTAGTGCCTGGTCATAGCGCGGGGTTTCATGGGAAGAGGGGCTAGGGGATATAATCCCATGGGGGATACATATCTTTGTAGTACAAAATACTGCTTTTAGGCCCAAAAAAAGGAGATTTTAAGGCCCAATAAGGGTTTCGGTATAGAGAAAAGGAAAGGTTTTTTAAACCTGTAGATGAATATTTGAAGGTTTAAAGGGGATTTAAGGCTTTAGAGGCTAAATGGAGGGTTAAAATATGAAAAGAAGGCTTTATGAAAATGGGGGGAAATAAGTGAAATCAAGCAGTTTCAGAGGCCTTTGGAATAGCTTTCTTTGGTGAATCAGCATGGTTTTAAGATGGAAACAGCAGTGAAGATTAATTCAAAGGATAGAGAATCATCATAAGACTTCAAAGATTATGGATTTTCAAAGGAAATATATCTCTTGAAGGCTTTAAAACAAATTTAGCCACCATTTTCTATAACAGAATTTATAGGTGGCTAACAATAGTGAAGCTTGGGCATGACCCAAACAATGTCCAAGTTGTGGAGGAGCTGGTGAAGAAAAGGAATGATAACATAGCAACCCTCAAGAAAAATCTCAATATTCCAGTGACAGAATATCCCTTAGCTAAGGGCATTGAGGAAGATGAGACACAGAAGGCAGAATTGATGAAGCTAGTTATTGAACAGTCTGCCCAAATCAAAAATATGAAGAACGAGATGGAGAAGCTACTGAGGGAAGAGTAAGAATCAGATCGAGGGACACTCATCCCATTAGAATTTTTCCCTATCTTATCAATTCCACCCCAGCAACTACTGGAGCATCCAATGGGACAGATCACATGTCCAAAGCTATGGAGAGAATGACCCTACAATCACAGGAGATCAAGAAGTTGGAGGCACAAATTGGTATCGTGATGGATCAAAAATTTAGATCAGAAACTGCCCATGAGATAGCCAAGAAGCAGATAGAAAGGTTGGAGAAAGAAGAAAATGATCTTTCTGCCAGCAGGATATTGGGAGAAATGAAGTTGATAGGTTGGGGAAATATTATAGAGACAGTGGATGGAATGTGTCATTCCATCCACATTATTTTTGAATTGAAGAAGGTAATTGACAAATGCAAGGTGGCCATCAAGAAAGAAACCCAGGAGTTGGAAAACAGTGTTCATGACCTCCCTGCCCTTCACCCATTATTCATAAATAAATGAGAAGTTAAGAAAAACCCTCTTCAAATCCTGTCAGAAAATGAAAACATCAAGAGAAATGTTGGAGAGAGTGTCCAAAACTATTGTACCAAGTTTAACAGTGTATACAATGCACTCCCTACTCACATGAAACCCCCACAAGGTTTAGCCTTGATGAAATTCCCAAATTATTTTTACCTAGAGATGGCTTACCAACTTAGAGAAAGAGATTCTACTACATTAGAAGACATCCAGAGGGGTGCAGTAAGTGTAGAATCCAACCTGATTGCAAAGAGGGATAGAATGAGAAATGAGAAGAGAGTCTCTATAAGAGAAGAGCCTGTAGCTTCCACATCTGATGCTAAGATTGATAGTCTGGTTAGAACCATGTAGAAAATGATGGAGAGGATAAGCCTGAATGAGAGAGCTATCCCTAGGGAAAATCATCCAACTCCTCAAAATAGAAACCAAAACTTTAGAAGAAACCCCCATCAAATAAGACAGAGAGAAAAAAGAGGCCCTAACCAACAAATTAGGGCTCCATTCCAAGAGAATTATGCTGATGAAGATGAGGGAGTGGTTGAAGAACTAGAATAAATTCAAATTAATCTAATGGGAATTAATGACAAGGATTTTGTTTTCCTCACCGAAGAAGAACAAGGTTTATTTTCTCTCACTCAAACTGAAGTAGAATCTGAAGAGTCTAAAGATTATAAACAAGGGTTTGAGAATGCCATCATGGAGGTACATAGACAGTATAATTTCATAAGCAAGAAATTTTTTTATAATTCTAAAAAAAATAGCTCTAAAGATTCTGCTAAAAAGGCACTTGAAAATTATTCAAAGAAAACTGCAGAAAACTCAAAAAAAATTGCTAATATCCCTGGAAATAATGATACAGAAAGCAACACTAGCAAACCAGTTGTCAGCCCTAGTAAAACTATGTAAACTAATATCCCCACTGCAAGTCAACAAATTGAAGTTGTTGCTAAAATAGTGCTTGAAAAGACTAATTTGAATCTGCCAAAAACATAGACACCATTCAGCATTGAGAATGAAATTTCCAAAATAAAAATCTACATCCCTCTCACTGAATTAGAAAACAAACGGGTATACAGATCTCAGGTCCTAAAGGCACTGGACATAGATAAATTACTAACACTGTCAATCTAAATGATGATAAACCTGAACTGTTGTTTGGGCCAAAAGTAGAAGGTAAACCCCAGGAGGGAGGTGTTCTCCCATTTTATATCAGTTTGAATATTCATGATAAAATCCTCCACAATGCCATGTTAGATTCAGGTGCCTCTCATAATCTTATGCCAAAGTCATTCATGGAGAAACTTGGCCTTGAGATAACGAGACCCTAAAAATATTTGTACTCATTTGATTCCAGCAAGGTCAAATGTCTAGGCCTCATCAAAGATCTTTGTGTTACTCTAGCCCAAATACCAGCCAAGAGCCTAGTGATGGATATAGTAGTAGCTAACATCCCTCCTAAATATTGCATTTTTTTATCTTGCTCACGGGGAGCCAAGCTTCAAGGGACCCTTCAAATGGTTAGTATGTGTGCTACCATACCAATATTTGGTCAGAAAATAAGATTTTATAGGGAGACTTTGATGAAATACATGGTGAGAAGTCAAGAAAAACCACATAACTACCCCCTTTACTCTGTTCATTCTAACCTTGACTCATTCATTCTCTACAATAATGAAAGCATTTATGAACAAGTAACAATTAATGAACAAGTAGCTGGAGAAGAAGAAGACCAAAATAGAGAACAAGCAGATCAAATGGAAATCGTACAAAACAAGTCTGAATCTGAACCTTTTTGGAACATGAGTTTTGATGGCTCTTGTGGAAAATCAGGCTCAGGAGCAGGGGTGTGGGTACGCAATACTAAAAATAACCATGCAAAGAGTCATTCCTAAAAACTTAATATGCAGTGCACTAATAATATAGTAGAGTATGAGGCATTCCTTTTGGGATTACAACTACTAAAGAGATTAAGAGCCAAAAGAATTTTTTTCATGGGGACTCTGAGCTAGTTATTAGATAGATCAAGGGAGAATATTCAGCCAAGCATCCCAGATTGAGAGCATACAGGAATGTTTCCCTTGACCTCTTGAAAACATTTGAAGAATATGACCTTACTGTGGTTCCAAGAAATTAGAATATCTTGGCTAATGGGTTAGAATTTTTAGCCAGCACTTGTCAATTACCTCATCCTAACAAACAATATACAATGCAGGTTAAACACCGCCCAACAGTCCCTAATAATATGAGATATTGGCAAGTCTTTGGAGATGACAAGCAGATTGAAAATTTCCTGCAATCTAAAGGTGAGTTTGAAGATTCCAACTTAGACCTAGATTGTGAAGAATATTGTCTCACTAAATAAAAAATGTGCAGGGATTAACCTCCTCAAATTTTCGATATTAATATTTCAGCAAATAAAGATCTACATAGAACGGAGATACATGAATATCCAGAAAGGAAGAGTTTGAAGTACTACAATTTATAGATAACATCCTGCCTAGAGGACTTGTCCCTTTGGAGGAACTATTTGATTTCAATGATGTGGCTAGAAAACCAAAGATGGAACCTACAGTAGCAAATATTGAGGAGTGCAATAGAGGTAGTAAGCAGGATCCCAAGATAATAGAGTTATCAAATACACTGTCAGCATCCACAAAACAAAAATACATGGCTTTGTTCAAAGAGTTCATTGATGTATTTTCTTGGAGATATGAAGACCTAAACTCCTATGATACTAATATTATCCAGCACAAAATTCCAGTCAAGGAGAACCAAAAGCCGTTTAAATAGAAACTGTGCAGGATAAATCCTGCCCTAATGCCCTTCATTGAGAAGGAAATCAAAAATATGTATGAGGCCAAAATAATAGTCCCAATCAGCGACTCAGAATGGGTTTCCAATATTGTGCGTGTAATAAAGAAAACATGTGAGATCAGGCTCTGCATTGACTTCATAAATCTGAACAAGGTGTCACTTAAGGATAACTACCCTTTACCAAAGATGGACCACATATTGCAAAGGGTAGTGGGATCCAAAAGAATCTCTTTGCTAGATGGATTTTTAGGGTATAATCAAGTGCCGGTGCATCCAGATGATCAACACAAAACAACTAACACCACTCCTTGGGGAACCTTCATGTATGTAAAAATTCCTTTTGGATTAATAAATGTTGGTGCCACTTTTCAGAGAGAAATGGACATAACTTTTTTCAGAAGAAATTGGTCTTTTCATTATGATTTATCTTGATGAGATTACAGTATATTCAAAAACTGATGAAGAGCATTCGACCCATTTGAGGAGAGTTTTTGAAAAGTGCAGAAGGTACAGACTCTCCCTGAATCCCAAGAAATCATTATTTGGTCTTGAGGAAGGGAAGCTTTTGGGCCATATTATATCTGAAGAAGGAATCAAAATTGACCACAACAGGATTGAGGGCATACGTCAAATCAGTCATCCCAGGAACATTAAAGAGATGCAATCTTTCATTGGAAAGATAATTTTTTTGAGAAGGTTTATACCAAACCTTGCAGAAATATATAGAAACATAACCAACATGCTCAAGAGAGATTCAGGAGTGAAGTGGACTATGGAAGCTAAACAATCCTTTGACCTGGTAAAGCAGGCACTCACTCAAGCACAGGTTCTAATCAGCCCTGATTTCACCAAGGATTTCTTTATTTTTTCATTTGCATCAGTGCACACTATTGTTGTCTTATTGCTGCAGAAAAATAAGGAAGGACAAGAGAAACCCATAGAATTTGCTAGCCAAGATTTAAGAGATGCACCATTGAAATACAATATCATCGAAAAGAAGGCCTTTTCTTTGACCAAAACATTGAAGGAATTCATAATTTACATTCTACGTTCACATATCATTGCCTTTGTGCCCAATACAGTTGTCAAAGACATCCTAATGCAGGATCCTGATGGAAAAATAGGCAAGTGGATTGTTGTAATCATGGAATATGATTTAGAGATCAGACCTACCAAACTAATCAAGGGACAAGGATTAGCCAAATTGATGGCTGAAACCAATTTTCAAGCACTAGATATCAACATGATTCATTCACTAGATGAACAAGAGGAGTTGGCGACTCCACCTATTGACGAAGCATTCCTAAATTCTCCCTGGTATGCAGATATATTATATGTCCTATTTAATTTAATTTCTCCTCTTGATTTCTCCAAAACAAAATCTATATTCTTGAAATTGAAATCTTTAAAATTCTGCATTCTAGAAAATGTCTTGTACTGGAAAGATTCTAGGGGAATATTGCTTAAATGTTTTCTTAAGGAAGATGTAGATAGGGTTATGCATGAATTTCACGAAGGGGATTTTGGAGGCCATATCTATTGGAAAACCACTACTAACAAGATCCTTAGGGTTGGTTTCTATTGGCCTACCCTTTTGTCAGACATTCACAAAATGGTGGCCACCTGTCACAAATGCCAAATCTTTGAGGGAAAAATAAAGTTACTTCCTTTGCCCTTACAACCAATCTTTGTTGAGGCTCATTTCCAACAATGGGGTTTATAATTCATTGGAGAAATCCACCCCTTCTCCTCTTCCCAACATAAATGGATCCTTACTGCTACAGACTATTTCACCAAATGGATAGATGCCATTCCTTCTCGAATTTCCACTGACTCAGTGATTATCAAATTCCTTGAAGCCAACATCCTATCTAGATTTGGTTGTCCTAGGAACATCATCAAGAAATTGCTGGAAGACAATAAGAAATCCTAGCATAACAAATTGGTGCATGCCTTGTGGGCTGACATGTTGACAACTAAGAAGTCAATTGGCATGTCACTATACCAGTTGGTCTATGGGATGGATGCAGTTTTCCCAACATCCTTAGGAGTTCCAACCATGAAAATAATTCAAGAGGTACAAGCTGAAGAAAATGATGTACAAAAAAGGAACAATCAAACCATTCAACTACAACAGTTGTTTACAACAGAACTTAGGTGTTGCAAGAAAACATAAAGAAGCTCTTTGACAAAAGAACAAAAGAAAATGATTTCAATATTGGAGATAAAGTGTTGAAATGGGATTCCAGAAGAGAAGACAAAGGTAAGCATGGAAAATTTGACAACTTGTGGAAAGGCCCATACATTTTTCACTCTTTCAGGGGGGATAATGCATTTTTTTAGCAAGAGATGGATGGAACAGAGCTGCTTGGAGGTCTTGTCAATGGCAGGATGTTGAAGCATTAATTCTACTAAATATAGAGAATTTTCTCACTCCATTGTAAATACCACAGTTTTGGTTCGGATTATGTTTGCAGGGCACCTTGTGGTGCTAAAAACAACAAAATAGATTCATAAAGGCAGAAAAATAAAATTCATAAAGCAACATTGAAGAACCACTTTCCACTCCCTTTCATAGATCAGTATTAGACACATTAGAAGGGAAAAAGTATTTTTCATTTTTGGATGGTTTCAATGGGTATAATCAAGTTCAGGTAGCACCTGAAGATCAAGACAAAACCACATTTAGCTGTCCATGGGGAACTTATGCTTATCGAGTACTTCCTTTTGGATTGTGCAATGCTCCAGCAACTTGCCAAAGAGGAGTTCTTGGAATTTTCTCTGATCTTATTCATGACTGTGTGGAAGTGTATATGGATGATTTCACAGTTAATGGTAATTATTTTGAAGAAGTACTAGAAAATTTAGAAAAAGTTCTAATAAGATGCAAAGAAGAAAATATTTCATTAAGTCATGAAAAATGTTTTATGATGTTTAATGAGGGAATTTTTTTAGTTCACCATATTTCAGCAAATGGGATAAAGGTAGACTCATCTAAAGTAGAGGTTATTTCCAAATTATCAGTACCAAATTTTCAACGAGATGTTAGGTGTTTTCTTGGATTTACTAGGTATTATATAAGATTTATAGAAAACTTCACAAAAATAGCATCTCCACTCTTCAAATTACTTACCAAAGATTATGAATTTAGTTGGGACTCTAATTTTCAATATGCCTTTGAAACTTTGAAAAACTAGTCTCTGAAGCACCTATTTTAAAAGGACCTAATTGGAAATTTCATTTCCACATATCTAATAATGCTTTAGACACAACCTTAGGGGCCGTGTTGGGAAAACAAGATTTTACTCACTATGCCATTTACTATACCAGTAAAAATTTAACTCTAGCGGAGCTAAGTTATATTGTAACTGGAAAAGGGTTTTTAACTATAGTGCATGCCATTAATAAGTTCAGATAATACATCAATGGCTATGAAACTTTCATTCACATAGAACATTCTGCCATCAGATATTTAATGAACAAACCAATCACTAAGGGCAACAAAACTATATGGCAATTACTATTGCAAGAGCTTAACATCACTATTTTATATTGACCTGGAAAACAAAATACAATTGCTGACTTTTTATCTAGGATACAAAATGATAATAATGATATGTCTGTAGAGGATAAATTTCCCGATGAATATATTTTTGCAGTATCTAATAAATCACCTTGGTACGCAAATATTACTAATTATTTGGCTGCAAGAAAATTATCATCTCATTTGTTTCCCAGAGAAAAGAGGAAATTAATCCAAACAAGTGCTTCTTACTCATGGATCAATGAAGAACTATACATAACAAGCCCAGATCTCATCATCAGAAGGTGTGTACGAGAAGATGAGATACCAGAGATACTTAAAGTTTTCCATTATGAACCATGTGCCTCTGACAAAAGAAATGCTTATAAAATCCTTCTCTTAGGATATTATCTGCTTTCCCTTTTCAAGGATGCCAAAGAATATGTTAAGATATGTGACAGTTGCTAAAGGGTGGGGAAACTAGTTCTTTCAAGTGAAATTCCCCTACAACCACAGGTACTCATTGAACCTTTTGAGAAATGAGCCTTGGATTTTGTTGGTCCAATTAATCCACCTTTCAAACAAAAGAGGTATATTTTGGTATGTACTGATTATGTTACTAAATGGGTAGAAGCTAAAGCACTTTCTTTTGCTACTGAGAATGTTGTGGTTTCATTTCTTTTTGAGGATATTTTCACTCGTTTTGGTGTCCCAAGGGAACCTCTAACAAATCAGGGAACACAATTCATATCCAAAGTAGTACAAAAGTTGTTGGAAGAATATAAAATCAAGCACCGGAAGCCCACTCCATACCATCCCCAACCAAATGGGAACGCTTAATCTACATGTTAGAGTCCCGTAATTTATAGTATTACAAGGTGACTATGTATTCCTTACTTGAAAATTTTCATATTGTACATATATTTCAATTTTAAAATGTATTTCCAAAGAAGATAAAAAGAAACAAAAAAAAGAAAAAGAAAAGAGGGTGTTAAAAAGGGAAAAAAGAAAGCCCGACACAAAAGAAAAAATGAATATTTCTGAAAGTGCTGCAAATCAAAATGCCACTACTATTGAGGAAAGTTTGTGCAATCATACAATTTAGGCATGATTGTACAATTTTGAATTTTCTGCTGATAGGTTAGAAAATGAAGATTTTCCAATCCAATTAATCTTGGATTATTAGTAGATAGGTAGAAAATGACATTGGTTCATCAGCTTAATCTGAACCAATAGGAGAAATAAGGGATAGGTGATAGGTTAGAAATTCAAAGGAAGAGTGATTCCAGGGTGTGCAAGTCTAAATGCACCCTAAACTGAAGAAAAATGGTTAGAGTTGTAGTTTGGGTAGGTAGATCTATTGGAAAATTGAGAGGGAAACAATATATGGTTCATTCTGTGAATAAGAAGTTTAAAAAACTACATGATTGTTTTCCTATGATAACAGAGGAAGAAATCAAATGAGAAAAAATCAAACTAAAAGGAAATATGATGCTTTAAAGCTCTAAAAGGGGGTGTTTTTTATAAAATTTGGAAACCTTATGGTATATTTTTTATCCCTAAGTCTTGACCACTTGCATTTCTTTTGCCCTGCCCCTTGCATATTTTTCTTATCCTAAGATGCACTTTACCCCTCGACGCTCATACCCCGACCCTACCGTCACATCAACTATCCCTTCATACCCCACGGCACCCATCCCTACCTGCGTTAAAACACCCCGCAACTCCCCTCATCTTTGCATGCCCGCCATACATCCGATGGCCCACGTCTCATTTCGCGCCCCCCGCCCCTCATCCTCTGAACGTTAACAACGGGGGGGGTTCGAAATGGGTAGTATCACGCCCCGGGGCTATATGCTCCCCCTACCCCCTGCCAATAAAACTTATTGTCTACCCCCCTCCCCCCCCCGCCAATACAACTTACTGTCTACCCCCTCCCCCCCTCCAAAAACGGTTTCCGCCTCCTAACAAAACCATCCCCCCGTCGAACCATTTGGTTATTCGTTGCCCGCTCCCTCCTTACCACGTCTTCATTGACCTGTCCCCCGTCCAATCACATTCATTCCCATCAATATGGTCGTTGCACCATGAATGGTTGGTTCATTACCCAACAGACCCGCGGCACCCCCAATGTCTCACCAATCATGGGTTAAAGGCCAAATTCACACCTACTACATAATTTTACCATGTTTATTTTGATTGAAAATTACAGAGACCAAATTTTCTGAGGATTTGTAGAAAAATATCACAGGTTAAAGGATTTTTTGCAAGGGGGCTCGTTTCCACCAAAGGTATTAATAATTCTCAGGAAACCGAGTCACAGTTTCACTATCATAGCATTCTAATCGTGGTCAATTCCATTCTCTCCCTTCCCCAATATCAAATTTTCCCCTATATTCTTCCTTTTCTTATATCGCATTCTCCATTGCAAATTAAAGATCAGTCACAGAATATTAGCCATGCCTCCTAAGAAGGACCAGGAACCTTTCAACCCCACGGTCTAACCACAATTGGATTTGGATCATACAGCCTTGGCAGACCGATACAAAATCCATGAGATACAGTCAGACTTCAACTTGTTCGATGTCTATTGTTGGCTCGAGGACAAATTTATCGATGAAGCCAATGACATCAACCTATGGGAGACCTAATTTCCTCTGTACATTTTTCCCAAGACCCGCAGTTTCCCTGAATTCATCATAAAATGCCTGGCCTGCTATGACATCAATCAGAGGACCATGGTCACCCCAACAGGAGAAACCCTATTCACCATCAATGCACAGTCCATTCAGAAAATGATGCAGGCCCCCACACCGGAAAAATCAGTCCCCTTTTCTTATGAAGCCCTTAGGGAAATTTATCAAATAATTGACTTTGCCAGTAGAGCCAAAACTCTGCAAATTTTCAGGGAAATTGATGCACCTATGCCTACCAAAAACCCACCCTACCCTACATCTATTTTTCCTGAAAGAACCAAGAAAATTGTCACTGTCCATTCTGATTTATTGGGCTATCACTCTAATCAGTGGGTCGATGAAGCTGTGATAGGTTTTTTGTCCACTCTCTCCTCAGAAGCTAAGCCCACCATTATGTTTAATTATGCCCAGTTCCTAGCAGATGCTATACATGAACAATTTTTAAGGTTTCACACAGACGAGGTTTTCAAATACACCTCTGTGTTGGTGTATATATTTGTGTATTTCCATTCCAACAGATTTAAATTTCAAATGGCCAAGGTAAATGAAGATGATGAGCCTCAATCTATCATCTTATAAAACATCTATCTTGATATTTAAAGAACATAAGAACTATACATATAAGGACTTTGTGGATTTTTTTGTGCATCCAACCATCAGCACACTCAGCAGTGTAGCAGAGCCCAGGATAAGTGAAGAGATCAAGAAAATCATGCAACTAACAAAGTAGGTGAAGACAACAAATTGGTACTTGTACCAAAATTACACAGAGATCTGATTTTATGGAAGTGAGATAGCCCCTTACAAATTTCCAAAGTTCCTCTCTATGAGGGTTTTTGCATTAGATTACATAAGGTAGATGATAGATTTAGATGAGCTCCATTTTATTTCTACAAAGAAGAAGGCTCAGTTCAAGATGAAGACACGAGTTGGGCCTTTCATCTGCAACAGTAGAGCAGCAGGGGAGGAGGCAAATAAGATACTGAAGGGGATGGGTTTCAGTCATAGTTTCACTTGGTCTTATGACCTTGCAGGGATTATCTCCAAGAAAAGGGTGGAAAACAGATCCACACCCTATGCTCATACACACAGACATGCAATTGATCAGTATGCCAACCAAATAGAATGTGTGGAAAACACCCTCCAAGAATATGAAGAACATATTATCTCCACTTCAGGTATTCAGACCCCAATCCCACAAGAAAGGAGGAATGTAGAAGAAAAAGAAGACAGAGAGAAAGACCCAAAGAAAGAGATAGGGAGCAAGAGGCCAAGTGAGTAACTCTAGCAAATATTTCAAGCTAAAATATAGGAAAAGATCCCAAGTCCATATGGATATCGACCAAGGAGGTGAATCAGAGCAGCAGACAGTGATTCACATCATGGATACCCCTAAGTCATCATTAGTAGGTGGAGAGACAATGGCCTCACCTACATCATCAGCCAGAGTATCTACTCAGCAACAAGGTCTACAAACATTTGCTTCCAAACCTACCATAGAAGGTCAAGAGATCAAGTCTATATTTGAGGTATTCAAAGAGATAAAGTTGAAGAATGAGGTGTTGAAGACAAATACATACAACCAGTTCTGGAAGCAAACCTCAAGTTCACAAAGCAGACTCCTATCTTCTTTCGTCACTAAAAAAGGGAGGATGCAGATGGCATTCCTAGAAGCCTTGGTCCCACAGCCCCAAGGAGAAGGAGATGATAAGAAAGCAACATTCGAATTCAGTGCTAAGGAAATCCATCCTATTGACCAGATGGAATTGCACAAGCAGACCGGGGAGATGGTAGCCTCAACATTGACAAGTACTGGTGTGAGCTTGTCAATACTGCAGGTGTCTTTATCCAGCACCCAATCACAGCTCAAGATGGAGAGGATATCTACCATGGCCAGAGACTCAAGGATCAAGACTTTAGGAGATATAATAGTGAAGCTTGTGCATGACCCAAACAATGTCCAAGTTGTGGAGGAGTCGGTGAAGAAAAATAATGCTGACATAGCAGCCCTCAGAAAACAACTCAATATGCCAGTGACAGAAGTTCCCTTAGCTAAGGGAATTGAGGAAGATGAGACACTGAAAGCAGAATTGATGAAGCTAGTTGTTGAACAGTTTGACAAGATCAAAAATATGAAGACCAAGATGGAGAATCTACTAAAGGAAAAGGAAGAAGCAGATCAAGGGACACTCATCCCATTAGAATTTGTCCCTATCTCATCAATTCCATCAGTTGTTCCAGCAATTTTTGGAGCATCCTGTGGGACAGATCACCTATCTAAAGCTACAGAGAGCATGACCCTACAATCACAGGAGATCAAGAAGTTGGAGACACAAATTGGTATCCTGATGAATCAAAAATACAGATCAGAAACTGCCCATGAGATAGCCAAGAAGTAGATAGAAAGGTTGGAGAAAGAAGAAAAGGATTTTTCTACCAGCAGCATATTGGAAAAAATGAAGTTGATAATTTGGGGAAATATTATAGAGCCAGTGGGTGGATTGTGTCATTCCATCCACATTATTTTTGAACTGAAGGAGCTAATTGACAAATGCAAGGTGGCCATCGAGAAAGAAACCCAGGAGTTGGTGAATATGCCAATAACAACCCCAAAAATCATAAAATTCTTGAATTCCAAGAGCAGTTTTGAGCTAGAAGATCTAGATGTGCAGGAAAAAACATCAACCATATTGGAGGTAAGAAGGGTCCTCACTAAGAGGAATTTAATTAGGAAACTGGAGGAGAAGTGTCGTGAATTGAACATGGTCGTTGGCAGATTCTTAAATAAGATTGAGCCTCTGAGGGCAAAGGGACTACCCTCACTTTACGTAATCAACAACAAGCTGATCCAAAAGGGAGATTTACATGACCAAGCTTAGGGAAGTAGCCAAGGATACCACTAAATTTTCCAACATTAAAGTAAATGTGAATGAGAAGGTTGTATGGTTCTCCTAAGCAATGATATTTTCATTCAACATGAGCTGAAGCACGTTGTTCTCACCAGGCCTACCTTCAACAAATACACAGAGGTGGATGAAGTGTACAGACAGGTCATAGGTACGATAATTCCAAACAAGAAAGAGTGGGGAAAATTGTGCATGTGCCAGGACTGAAAAAGCATGATGGACACGTTAGCATAGCCACCAATCAATCTGAAAAGCTAGCATCATGTCATATTTAATAATCCACCAACAGTGATCCAAAAATCAAGGCCAGATGTCAAGTCCACTATCGTTGCCTATTCGTGACCATCTCATCAACCTTTAGCCTACTTTTTGGTTTACAAAGAGTTGTTGAAGTTAATGTTACAGTCGGTTTTTCCAGAGATATTTTTTGTTTGGGCCTTGCTTGGCCACAGTTGTCAAGTTTTAATTAAATTTGTAGTTAATGTAGACTTCCAAAGTAGATTAGGGAAGCCATCATAGTTGTAGTTAAATACTGCTTGTATTTTCATTATCAAGGGTTGGACCTTGTTAGACTCTGCGTTGTAAAGATCATTGTATTGGAGCACTGTAGTTTTTGCTGAGCATCAATAATAAGAGACCGTTCACAAGATTCTTGAGCTATGTTAATGGTGATGTTTCTTATTTTGTGTTAATGTTTTCCTCTATCTTTCATGTTATGCATCAATTTATCTAATTGCAAAACAGAAAATTTAGATTAACATTTGTTGAGAGAGCACCTTAATTCTGTCTGTGTTTGCTATCTTAATGTTTTCTTCTGAAGTATAGTTAAATAATTCTTAACTTATCTTTAGCTATTAATGAACTCACTGCTTTCTTTCATCTCATATACACACTGCCAGTAAGATCCAGTCTACATAGTTAGCTTGCCTTGTGAATGCCCTTGAAAAATTGATGCACAATTCAGCCTTTTTGACTCCATAGCCCAATGGATTAAGTTTCACCGCTCTATCTGTCCAACCACGCAATCAATGAAAACAAAAAACCCTCATAATTTCTATAACTAGCCTAATATCATCATTTGTAATCATCAAGTTAAATCATAAAAAAACAGAGAGAGCCCTCTCTGATTCTAGGAAGGCCAGGTCCTGGACTCCAAAATGGTTTGATGTTGTCCATTATCGTTCATTCTTGCCAATATTATGAATTATAGGGCCACAACATAATGGCGACCATACTGGGGAACATTAAAGAAGCTTAGTATTTCATGAGAACTCAAAAACCCCAGTCAAAATATTGTGTGATTTGAGTATTTTCCATAGTTTGGTTTTTCAACTTTTGTAAAACATTTAGCTTGTCTATGCTTTGGGTCCAATTCTGGCTCCCGGAAGAATCTTTACCAGATCTCATCCTAACCCAAATCCTCCTGTAATAGTTGACAATCCAGAGAAAATTCTGAGAAAAAACCCCAGAGCAAAAAGTCCAACTATTAGCAAGCCTCTTCACAGAGCAAGTTCCCTACCTAAAAACCTAGCAACTTTGCAGGATATCCAATTCAACTCACATTTTGAATAGAGCTTGTTCAGGACCAAACCTCATAATTGGATAGCCCAGACAGTTTTTGACCCATCTATCTTATATAAAAGTTCAGTTGGGGAAGCCTCCACCTCCACCAAAACTAATCTTCAACTTATCCAACACATTGACTCCCTTCAAGTTCTGGTAGTAGAACTCACCTCAACTATTGATGATTCTTACCTTTAGTAGTCTACAGAATTATCTGCTCTTAATATAGCAACTCCCTCTACTATTTTCAATTCTGCTCACCCTCAACCAATTTTTCTAGGTGCATCTACAGCTCCTACCCTTTCCTTGAACCTTTCCCACCGTAGTGTCCAAACCCCCACTCATACACATGATGTCCACCTTCCTCCATTTAATCCTCCACATACCTTGTTCAACCCTCCTCTTATTAGTCCCCCTTGGTTTCCCCCATGTAATACTCCCAATTAGCCAAGCTAATGGGAATATAAAATTTTGTTTCATTTTTCTTGTTGCATGAATAAAATTGTAAAGGAGGATCAATAAAACTCCTAAAACAACAAAATAAATCAATGCCCCATGTGAACTAGGCTAAATATGGGTTTCCTTAATAAAACACCTTTATGTGTTGAAGGGATTGTGACATTTGACTGGGTCAACAAGACCAAATCAACAGCGTTGTCTAGATACAATGAACATCCTAGATGACCAGCGCAGTTCTAGTTGGAGGCTACACATGTGAATGGAGCTAAATCATTGAGATGGTTTAGGGTTTGACAAGACTTCTATCTTATAAAAGGAAGAGGTGAACAACATGATAATGTTGTTGATGTTTATCATATTTCTAAATTTATTTTTTGTTTAGACATATATCATTCTCTGGATTTTTAGATGAGAATAATGATGTTTAGCATTGGGTGTTCCTGAGCGGGAATCCCACCTCCTTCCTAGAGTAGCTCTTGCAGGAGTCTTGTCCACTATTAGGAATTTGGCCAAGCTTCACCTTCCAACTATAATGCAGATCCTATTGAGGGTTTGGTTCTCCTTGTAAGCTACAGCAAGTGGAGGCTAGATCTACTCAGATCTATTCCAATCTAATGCACCAATTCAGTGGGAAAGTCTTCTATCCCATTGGCAGGAGTGTTCTGGATAATTGTAGCTTCAGATCTACATCTTGGCATCAAGCCATATAGTTCATCAATTCTACAATGTAGTTTATCTTCCAGTACTGCATTATCTGCAAGAAGAAAGTTGCAGGGTGTTTTGGCAATCTTTTGAAGGAGAGATCTCTGGTGTTGGGAATCTTCCTTTCACTGTGGTGATCCATGGATTTCTATTCTATTCCATGTCATATTCAGATCTGATCTACATACTCCTGTACTTGAATCAAGAGTTTTGAATTGTTCTGCAGATATGCTGCAGAAAATCCTAGATCTACACTCTATGCTTCATGTATTGCTGAAAACCCCAAGGGGTATGTAAAATAGAGACATTATAGTGTATGGATCTGTCATAGATCTGACTGTTCATGCATTATCTTGTCCTAGATCTAAGTTTTAATCATCATTTGTTGTATGCTCCATAATATAACGTTGTCAAGCCTTTTTGCAGTCAACACATGTGTTGCAGCACCTTTTTTTGAGGGATTTATTCTATATCAGTCTTCTATTTCCTATTGTACATTGTATGGGCCTAATTGTAAATCTACTTTTCTGATGTACATATGATTTATGAGCCTCCATATTGGCCTCCTACTCTTATTCAGTTAAACTGCGTTATTTCTGAAGTAGTATTGTTGCATATTGTTGCAACCCCATTCTTAGGTGTTTTCCAGCCATACTAGGTGTGGGAGGTCTGTTTACCTCACCTAGTTTGATATTTTTTTTCTCCCCTCTTGGATTTAGATCTTAGATCTATAGATCTAAGGGATCCTTGGGCTGCAAACTCATTTTAGTGCACTTACTTCTGAAGAATGCATTATTCTATGATGCATTGCTGAGCAGTCCCATTTTGGGATATTACAGTGGTATCAGAGCTGTCATCTTGGCACAACCTCTTTTTTTCTTGAAGAGCCAATATGTCTTTATAAGAAGAGGAGCCTCTTACTGACAAAGAGAATAGGTACCAAAGAATAAGACAGAAGAAGTTTGATTACACCAATGATGATAAAGACAAGGGTAAAGCACCTGAATTTGGAAGTGATGATGAAGGAAAGGAGTTTGCAAAAACTCTTTTGAAGGCCATGTAAGATCTTGCTAGAGAGATCAAAGAGATGATAATAGACAGAATCAAAGAATATCCTAGGATATTTCATCTTGGAGAAATCTTTGGCATGTCTCACCACTGGAATGATCAACCAGTGAACCAGCCACAGGTTTCCCATTGCTCCACCATGCCTACCTTTTTGGCTGTGGGAAATGAATGGCTACAAGAGAAAGATCCCTTGAAGACTACTTTGAGTAATATGAGTCTCAGAATCATAGATTCAAAGATAATTTTAGTTTTCAAGTGTTTTGTCACTTGAAGGACAAAAGAAGACCAAGACATCAACATAGAGAGGGTGGATTCACTCAGAATCATGATCGAAATCACTCTATGGGCATATTTTTCTACCAAAGCATGGGTAGAAAAGCTCAATATCTATTTTTAGTTGAACAAGGTCCCAAATATGGAAGCTATCAATATTGCAGAGATACACTTTGAAGGTGAAGCACATGATTGGTGGTTCCATGGCTTGTCAGCATTGGATCATGCCAATGTGACTGCTTATTCAGAGTTCAGCAGAATATTGGTGGAGAGATTTGACAGAAGAGATCTGAAGACACCTTTCATGAGCCTTGCAAGGTTTAAGCAATCAGGTAATATAGAGTCTTATATTTCTAAATTTTTGAGATTATATGTTATGGTTCCTAACTTGTCTACAGCAGCAAGGGTGTACATGTTCATCGATGGTCTGGATGAACCTCTTCATGGGTTGGTGAAATCCACCAAACCCACTACCCTGCATGATTCTATTGAGAGGGCAAGAGACCTTCAAGATGCCTTGCCAAAGGTAAAGGCAAGTTTTCAGAACAAGCCCTCTTTCTCTTCCAAGGGAAAGGAAGAAAAAGTTTCTCCTTCGAAGGAGAGCACATTCAAGAAGCCTCTTGATATTGAAGTCCGGAGAGATATAAGGAGGAAGAAGCTATGCTTCACTTGTCAAGAACCATGGGTTCCTGGACATAGATGTTCTCCTGGTAAAGAACATTACATATAGGTCTTCTCAAATCTTGAAGAAGATGAAGATGATGAACCAAGAAGAGGTCACAGCGCTGACAACGTTGAGGGAGATCCAACACCATCAGAAGATGGAAATGGAGCATTTTCTCCTATTGGAGGAACTCTTGCATATTTGGGAGCAGTACCTAAGTACTTGACCTTAAGATTTCAAGGTTCAATCATGAATCAGAGGGTTTCTATGTTGGTTGATAGTGGGGCTACCCACAATTTCATTGATGCCCATCTTGTGCAAAGGAGGGCAATATCCACTTATTATTTTGAGGGATTCTCCATTTTGGTCCCAGGAGATAGAATAATGCAATGCATGCATTATGTCCCATCACTCTCAGTCATTATGGTATCCTACACTTTGGTGGATCACTTCTTTGTAGTTGACATACCAGATACCAATATCATTTTGGGTGTCCAATGGTTGATTACATTGGGGAAAGTCACCACTGATTGGAAGGATTTGCAAATGGAATGGGTGGACAAGAAGAGTGGTGAACCACAAATGATCCAAGGCATGCATACTTGCCCCTCACATACTACTTCCACACAAAAAACAGAGATGGATTTGCACAGTGGAAGCAAGGACCTCACAGTCCCATCACTCATGTTCATGAGATATCTACATGGGACATCCTTATCTAGTGTAAAACCACCTAGGAGGCCACCTGATTCATATTTTGTGGGGAATACCTTACAACTTGTTGCTCCAAACTTAGATCTGGGAGGGATTGGAGCACTTGAAGACAAAGCTATAGCGCTGGGAGGCTTGGGACAGCTCAAGAAGGAGGGAGATCTATTTCCCTTATCATTACCACCCACTTTCATTTTTGGATCTGCGCTGTGAGAGGAGAAGAATGGAAGGATCAAAAGTTCCAACACACACCTTTGGCATAGGAGATGTCAAAGAGGAGATCAGCAACATGACATACATTCCTATGGATGTATCATCAGCGTTTTCATTGTTGAGCAGTGTAGATATGTATTGGAAATCTCAACTGCTAGTGAAGTATTCCAAAGATCTTCACACATGTATGATACTTGATGACTAGCTGCATGAAGAGGGCTACTTAGTCCATGAAGGAGTCATCTATCATCATGGTAGAGTCTTCTTGTCTAGAGCTTCTAAGCTCAAGTAGAATATCCTACAAGGGGCATACAAGGAGTTCTGTTTCAGCCATATGCATTCCATAAAGATCTACAACATCATCATGAGGGGCTTTGATTGGGAAGGCTTGAAAGAAGAACTACATCAGAATTTTCAAGAATGCATGAGTTATGTGGAGTTTGGGTAGCCAAGGGACTCTGTTATCACAAAATATGACCTTGATAGGCTTCTGATCAAGTAGACTCTGAGTAACTCTTTCAAACCAATCTTTTGGCTGAGGCTTAACCTCCTCAACCTGAGAGGGCTCTCTCAAAGGTTTTATTATTTTGATTAAATATTAGATGGATAACTCTAGGATAAAAGATAAAAATGTATGATTGGTTGTATCACAGATTAGAAAACATCCATTGGGCCATGGAGTCAAGATATTATTCAACAAAACATCATAATCAGTTAAACATGGAAGTCAAGGCACTTGGAGTCTAGGTTTATGAGTAAAATAGTAACACAGTGAGAAACACATTCTACTTACATGTGAAGGAATTTAGAGCATTTTCCAATGAATTCTAAGTAACACACACAAATACTACTGCAAATAGGTAATTGAAAAGGGCCATAGAAAGATCAAACACATAAACTCCTTGTGAATCTTGAGTAGTCAAACCAATCTCTGTTATTCTGCTGAAAAACACATAGTCTACTACAATAACACGGCTTATTTTGCTAATAAAAGTGCCAACCCATATGAATTCGACCTCATGCTTGATATAGAGCATTTAAAATATTGGATTCCATGATCCACCACTAGATAATTCGAATTCCCCTACTTGACACCTATTCTAACCATAAAACAGGCTATTAATTACAAAATGACAGCTAAACTATCTTTGAATATTCCTAATCCTAATAGGAGTGAAACTCCTAATTATGCTTCTAAAAAAGAGGAAACAACCTTATATAATCAATATTACATCATTTTCCTTCTGTAATCCCATGAGGTCGAATTTGGATGCTGACCATTCACTTAAAGTCACCCTGCTGCTGATGATAAAACTTCCCTAGAAATTAGGGAACATGTTTCCCTGTTTTTAGGCTTGGTATCCTTTTCGTTTCTTGAGATGTTGTGACCACTTCTAAATGATGAATTCGAAGCTAATTGATTTTAGGAACATTATTGACATATATCCCAATTCATCCCTTCATTCTAGCTATGCAAAATCCAATTTGAACTTCTCAAAAAAGTGAAAATAGATCTGCGCTATGAAAGTAGCATAGTTTCGTAGTGCTTTTCGTAGTGCAGTTTTTTCACTCCTTTCTTCAATATATTTCAATATTTTTCTTTCATGATAGCATTTATCTTCACTTGAAACACTTCCACAAGAATTTTCAAAACCAAACTCACAAAAATTCCTTCAAAATTTGCTATGAAAAATGATGAAAAGACTACTTCAGCAAATTATTTTGTTTCTTTCCTGAAAATTAGGTCTTGGGACAGAGCCTTTAACTTATCATCCATGATGTATTTTGAGAAAATGAAGGAGGTTTTTTTATTTCATTCTGTTTGGAATAAAAATATCTCTTGTTTGTTTGAAATACCTCTCCTGCTGTCCAGAATATGTCTTTGAAAAACATGTGTAAAACAGGAAAACTCTGTTTTCTGAAAATAGGGCTTCAATGAAAGCCTTGTATCTCCCACTTCATAATGAATTTGAAGTAACTGAGAGATTTTTTGTAGTTATGTGTATTAGGAAGAAAAACCTCTTTCATTTTTCAAAAATTCGTTTTCAGTTGTCCAGAAACCTCTTTGGAAATTTACTACTAAAGCCAGAAAACAAAGTTTTTCTCTTCATGGTAAAAGGCTGCTTCAGCAGTTTCGTAGCGCACTACGAAACTGCTGTGCAAGAAAATTTATTGAAAATTTCTTCAAAATTATTACCTTGGAGATGTTTAAACCTCATAACGACTGATATTTATCAAAAAAAAAAAATACAGTAACATGACCTCAAGAATATGATCTTTACCCAAAATTGTCTTCTCCAGCTCATCATTAAGCTCTTGCATGTTTTTGAGCATTATGATCATGGATAGATCATTTTCATATGTGTCATGTCCACCAATCATTTCCATAAAACATTTAATCCTCCAACTGTAATGAAATCCATCTCCGAAATGGTGTAAAAGGATAGAAATATGACTACGCTACGGAAGTAAACTGTTTTCGTAGCGCAGTTTGTAGGTTATTACAAAACCCTGTATTTTACCCATTTTTTCTTCAATTCTACATTTTGAACCTTCTGTTTTAGTCTTCATGCTTCTAATGTTAGCTGCAACTTCAAGTATTTGGACTTTGATGATGCCTCCATCCTTGTTGTAACCCTGCTGATCATAACCCAAACTGTCCTAAAAACTAGGAGACATAGTTCCTTCTTTTTAGCCCTTAACCTCCATATTTATCTTCAAGCATTTCTTTAGCATTGATGATTGTTTGAGATGTGTAACATGTGCTAATATACCCCTAAAAATTTTAATCCTCTACCTGTGCAAATAAAACCTCCAAAAAGGTGTAAAAGAGGCATGAAATATGACTGCCCTACAAAAGTATTATGTTTTCGTAGCGCAGATTTTAAAACACTATAAAACATTTCCTTTGGCTATTTTTTCTTCTGTTTTTCAATTCAATTATTCACCTTTGATCTTCATGTCTCCACCAGTGACATCAAAACTTGAAACCCAATATTTTTTACCTCCAAAATACACATATAAAGTGCTAAAATTTCACCTTCAGCAGTTTCGTAGCGCGCTCCAAAACTGATGTGTATGCTCCCTATAACACAGTTTTTCAAAAATTTATATTTTTGAGGATATTTTAAACTCTTCAAGGATTAATATCAACCTCAACAAGCAAAACAAATTGAATTTGAAATTTTTTTTCCTCAAAAATGATCTTCTTGTTTATGACAAAACTGTTTCAGGATTTGTCATTTACTGCCTTGACCTGTGATTTTTCCTCTCTTCTGTCATCTTTATCCTTGAATTTATGTGTGTTCCCTATAAACTATGATTTATAAGCCTCGCTTGATTTCAAGACATTCAGCCTTGCTTGATATGGTAATCAACCTTTCTTGTCAACCTCGCTTGATAATAGATGAAGGAAACTTTGGTATGAGTTTACCATAAGCTTAACATTTGAAAGGGCATGCATGTAGTGTTTTTGCATGAGAAAATGAAACAAAAAACCAGCCCTTTCGAATTTTAAATTACCTATCATAAATGACCTTCAACGATTGTAATGATGGATTTGGATGGTTGCATGCCTTAGAAATGACCCTTAACTGACACCTAATTATGAAAAATTAACGGAATTTGAATGATTTGCTGATTTGACATGACCTGCTATGAAATCGCACTTTCATAGTGCACTTAGTGCATTTTCAGGGATTTGCGCTACGAAAATAGCAGTGCTTTCGTAGCGCAAAATAGGTTTTTTACACTGTCTGCGCTACGAAAACGTGGTTTTGTGGCTAATTCCAAAATTTTTCAAATGGTTTAAGATATGACTTCTAAACAGTATATGGGACCCTTAAGCCATGGAATAAGGTTGTTAAACTTTATTTGGAAATGAAAATGACACTTTTGAGACTCTAACCCTATCACTTACCCCTAAAAGCATAAAATGACTTAACACCTATCTAAGACCATGACTAGGAACAATGTAAACTGTCCAAGTTTAAAAAAAAAAAAAAAAAATTATAATGATAACAGACTCTATGCAACAGTCATTTCAGCCATCTTTTCTGTCTTTTGAAAGAGGAGAAAGATCCATGCACAACTCCATGTATAGGAGAGACATTGTTGGTAAAAGATCCGATCATTTAAAGCAAGTTTCACTTTCTAATTGTAAATGTTCTTTTACCATTGTTATGTAGGCCATGACTCCTAAAAGGAGAAATGTATCATGTAAATCTCATGGCAATTGTTGGGCCACTAAAATTTTTGAACTTGGCCACTCCCTTGATGTGCAAAGGGAAATTTTCTTTCATGATGGGTGCTTCCCAAAGGCACCAAACGTATCTCACATTTTCAGCCATAGTGAGATGACATGTGAAACAAGTAAGTGGTGGGGAAACCACTTACCACACCTTGATCTGATGTAGGCAGGAGATGCACTGTGCTGGTACCATATGTGGGATGATGACCCACCTCCTCATGCTCAAATTTATATTTGTTCATATGTATTTTTTTTCCATACATGGATGACATACTTGTACTATTCATGGGATTGTATGGAAGGATGATGGGGAGCATGTATGTACCTCATGGGATGGAGACTCTCCATGTACCTTATGCTACATGTTTCAGGGAGAGTATTGGTTCAGCCATGTTTGTTTCATGTGATTTCTTGACTCCTTATGGGATGGGTTATGCACATATCATAATGAATTTGGAGGAACAATTCATGGAGGGTTGGATTGGTGAACACTCAGCTTATGAAGAAAGCTTGATCCTTGATGGTGTCACCAATGGTGGAGGAGAAGTGTTGCAGCACTCACCCTCTCATTTTCTTGAGGACAAGCAACATTTTGGAGGGGAAGATTGTAATATTCCCAATTAGCCAAGCTAATGGGAATATACAATTTTGTTTCATTTTTCTTGTGTTATGAATAAAATTGTAAAGGAGGATCAATAAAAATCCTAAAACAACAAAATAAATCAATGCCCCATGTGAACAAGGCTAAATCTGGGTTTCCTTAATAAAACACCCTTATGTGTGGAAGGGATTGTGACATTTGACTGGGTCAATAGGACCAAATCAACAGCGATGTCTAGATACAATGAACATCCTAGATGACCAACGCAGTTCTAGTTGGAGGCTACACATGTGAATGGAGTTAAATCATTGAGATGGTTTAGGGTTTGACAAGACTTCTATCTTATAAAAGGAAGAGGTGAACAGCATGAGAAGGTTGTTGATGTTTATCATATCTCTGAATATATTGTCTGTTTAGAAATATATCATTCTCTGGCTGTTTAGCTGAGAATAATGATGTTTAGCATTGGGTGTTCCTGAGCGAGAATCCCACCTCCTTCCTAGAGTAGCTCTTGGAGGAGTCTTTCTTGTCTTGTCCACTATCAGGCATTTGGCCAAGCTTCATCTTCCAACTACAACGCAGATCCTGTTGAGGGTTTGGTTGTCCTTGTAAGCTGCAGCAAGTGGAGGCTAGAACTACTCAGATCTATGCCAATCTAGTGCACCTTTTCAGTGGGAAAGTCTTCTAGCCCATTGGCAGGAGTGTTCTAGATCATTGGAGCTTCGGATCTACATATTGACATCAGGCCAAAAAATTCATCAAGTCTATAGCGTAGTTTATCTTCCAGGACTAGGTTATCTACAAGAAGAAAGTTGCAGGGTGTTTTGGCAAGCTTTTTAAGGAGATATCTCTGGTGTTGGGAATCTTCCCTTCACTGTGGTGATCCATGGATTTTTGTTCTAGTCCATTTCATATTCATATATGATCTGAATACTCCTATACTTGACATAGGAATTCTGAATCATTCTGCAGATCTACTGCAGAAAATCCTAGATCTACTCTTTGTTCTTCATGTATTGCTGAAAACCCCAAGGGGTATGTAAAATAGAGACATTATAGTGTATGGATCTGTCATAGATCTGAATTTTCATGCATTATCTTGTCCTAGATCAAATTTTTAATCATCAATTGTTGTATGCTCCATAATATAACGTTGTCAAGCCTTTTTGCAGTCAACACGTGTTGCAACACCTCTTTTTGAGGGATTTCTTCTATATCAGTCTTCTATTTCCTATTGTACATTGTATGGGCCTAATTTTAAATATAATTTGCTGATGTACATATGATTTATGAGCCTCCATATTTTCCTCCTGCTCTTATTCAATTAAACTGCGTTATTTCTAAAGCAGTATTATTGCATATTGCTGCAACCCCATTCTTGTGTGTTTTCTAGCCATACTAGGTGTGGGAGGTCTGTTTACCTCACCTAGTTTGATTTGTTTTTTCTCCCCTCTTGGATTTAGATCTTAGATCTCCATATCTAAAGGATCCTTGAGCTGCAAACTCATTTCAGTGCACTTACTTCTGAAGAATGTGTTATTCTATGTTGCATTGCTGAGCAGTCCCATTTTGGGATATTACACCCCACCACCAATCATGGTAGCCCGGCATGCTCCATTAGTGATACCACAACTTGTGGTGCCTATGCCACATGATTATTAGTCCAAAATCCCACATTTTGATGGAACTGGTCTTGAAACTACTCAACAACATGTGGAAAAAATGAATGACTCTTTTGATTACCAAGAGATATAATATGAAACTATAAAATTGAGAATGTTTTCTCAAAGCTTTGGGGGAGAAGTAAAAAAATGGTTTAAGAGCTTGCCTCCAAATAGTGTTCATGATCTCCCTGCCCTTCACCAGTTATTCATAAATAAATGGGAAGTTAAGAAAAACCCTCTTCAAATCATGTCAGAATATGAAAACATCAAGAGAAATGTTGGAGAGAGTGTCCAAGACTACTGTACTAGGTTAAACAGTGTATATAATGCACTCCCTCCTCACATGAAACCCCCACAAGGTTAAGCCCTGTTGAAATTCCCAGATGGTTTCGACCCAAATATGGCTTACAAGATTAAAGAAAGAGATCCTGCCACATTAGAAGACATGCAGAGGGGTGCAGTAAGTGTAGAAGGCAACCTAATTTCAAAGAGGGATAGAATGAGAAATGAGAAGAGAATCAATATAATAGAAGAGCCTGCAACTCCCACATCTGATGTTAATATTGATAGTCTGGTTAGAACCATGGAGAAAATGATGGAGAGGATTAGCCTGAATGAGAGAGCTATCCCTAGGGAAAATCAGCCAGCTCCTCAAAATAGAAACCAAAAATTTAGAAGAAACCCCCCTCAAATAATACAGAGAGAAAAAAGAGGCATTGACCAGCAAATTAGGGCTCCATTCCAAAATAATTATGTTGATGAAGATGAGGGAACTAGAAGAAAGTCAAATTAATTTAATGGGAATTAATGATGAGGATTATGTTTTCCTCACCGAAGAAGAACAAGGTTTATTTTCTCTCACTCAAACTGAAGTAGAATCTGAAGAGTCTGAAGATTATAAACAAGGGTTTGAGAATGCCATCAGGGAGGTACATAGACAGTATAATCTCAGGGGCAAGAAAATTTTTTATAATTCCAAGAAAAAGAGCTCTAAAGATTCTGCTAAAAAGGATCCTAAAAATGATTCAAAGAAAACTGCGGAAAACTCAAAGAAATTTGTTAATATCCCTCGAAGGAATGATACAAAAAGAAACACTAGCAAACCAGCTGTCAGCCCTAGTAAAATTGTGCAAGCTAATATCCCCACTACAAGTCAAAATATTGAAGTTGTTGCTAAAATAGTTCTTGAAAAGACTAATTTGAATCTACCAAAAACACAAACACCATTTAGCATTGAGAATGAAATTTCCAAAATAAAAATTTCCATCCCTCTCACTAAATTGGTAAACGGGGTATACAGATCTCAGGTCCTAAAGGCACTGAACATAGGATAAATTATGACACTGTCAATCTAAATGATGATAAACCTGAACTATTGTTTGGGTCAGAAGTAGAAGGTAAACCCTAGGAGGGAGGTGATCCCCCATTTTATATCAGTTTGAATATTCATGATAAAATCATCCACAATGCCATGTTAGATTCAGGTGCCTCTCATAATCTTATGCCAAAGGCATCATGGAGAAACTTAGCCTTGAGATAACGAGACCCTACAAATATTTGTGCTCATTTTATTACAGCAAGGACAAATGTCTAGGCCTCATCAAAGATCTTTGTGTTACTCTAACCCAAATACCAGCCAAGAGCCTAGTGATGGATATAGTAGTAGCTGACATCCCTCGTAAATATGGCATGCTTTTATATTGATCACGGGGAGCCAAGCTTCAAGGGACCCTCCAAATGGATAGTACTTATGATACCATACCAATATTTTCTCAAAAAATAAAATTGTATAGGGATACTTTGATGAAATACATGGTGAGCAGTCCAGAAAAACCACATAACTACCCCCTTTACTCTATTCATTCTAACCTTGACTCATTCATTCTCTACAATAATGAAAGCATTAATGAAAAAGTAACAGTTAATGAACAAGTAGTTGGAGAAGAAAGAAGACCAGAATAGAGAACAAGCAGATCAAATGGAAATTGTAAAACACAACTCTGAATCTGAACCTTTTTGGAACATGAGTTTTGATATCTTTTGTGGAAAAGCAGGCTTAGGAGCAGGGGTGTGGGTATGAAATACTGAAAATAACCACGCAGAGGGTCATTCCTACAAATTTAATTTTTAGTGCACCAAAAATATAGCATAGTATGAGGCATTCCTTTTGGGATTACAGCTACTGAAGAGATTAGGAGCCAAAAGAATTTTTGTTCATAGGGACTCTAATCTAGTTATTAGACAGATCAAGGGAGAATATTCAACCAAGCATCCCATATTGAGAGTGTTGGCAATATGTTTCTTGTCTCCTATAATATTGAATTGATTGTCCTTGATGGAAACTCTCTAGAAAAGGATGAAGAAAATATCTGTATGAAGATTCTCAACAGTCAAATAGAAGTTCTCTGCAGCAGATTGGTAATTTCTATATGAAACAATGTATATGCAGGTTTTTAAAGGCCAAGTCGCGTATGCACGTAGATAAGTAACTTCTAAGTCGCGTATGCCCTTTTGCATTCCAAATTTATGATACCAAGGGCCATCACCATGGTATTGACACACAGTATTGAGCATTAAGTTGTCTAGTTGATTCAGTCTAGGAATACCATTAGCAGTCGAGTGGTTTTGACTCATGGTATTGGTAAAGGCTAAATCTATATAAGGTGAAGAAGATCATAGTGAAAAGTGTGCATGTGGAGGGGATGTTGATGAATAAATCTCTATAAGGGATATCTGCATGTATGAACTCTATTTTTAATTGATAGATCTGAATCTATGATGCACCCATGGATATATTGATGGTTCAATATCTCTAGATCTAAAACGGATGAAACTCTAGTATGATCTAATGAAGAAATGATGAAGATCTGGCACAAGTATGCTGAAGAAAATGAAGAAATTTGGGTAATTTTATAGATCTGATCTTTTCTGCAAAATTTACTTTTACAGATCTATACGCGCATTGGTCTCAGTAAAAGCGCGTATATACGCGGGTTAGCATCCTAAAAAGCGCGTATGGCAGTTAGGGTTTCTGAAGCTTATTTGCAGATGTTACTTATGTGATTCATGTTTTCTCTTAGCTATATGTTAATGAAGTCTTCTTGAAGTTCTAGGTTGGTTGAATATAGAGTATGCTGCTAAATTGATAATGAACAAATCTAATCAATGATTGAGAAAAATATGGTGAAGGTTGAGTGACTTTCTAATAGTTCTGCATTGCTGTGAGATTGTCTGACTGAAAGCTCTAGATCTGAATCTCAGTCTGATCAGATTCTGAAAGACAACATACATAGAAGCATACGCAATTTGGTGCAAAGCAAAGCATGTGTATATGCGGATTCATTAAAGAAAAGTCGCATATCCATCCAGATTATGAAAACTGTATGCACTGAGGCATACGCAGGTTGGTGTGCAAGAAAGCACGTATGGATGCGTCTTTTGTGAAGCAAAGTAACGTATGGTATCTAAATTGATGAATGTTCAAGGTTGAGTTTGTATCTACTTATCTATTCTGAATTATGGGTTATTTCTAATGTTCTGGTTACAGTGATCTCACTGTTCTGATTGAAGTATTGGGCAAAGTTTATGTTTGTGAAGGGTTGTGTTGAGGCTGTTTGATCCAGTATGAAAATTGATGAAACATGGTCTGCAGTGGGTCTGAGGGTTGAAGCCTTCAGCATGGAAGTAGAAGCTTCCTACCAGTAGAAGCTGGTGTTCTGTTCAGGTGGTTGAAGCTCCCTTCTAGGAGTGGCTGGTAAACGAGAAGAAAGGGGGTTGTAGCTCCCTTCCAGTAGCAGCTGGAAAACAAGAGAAATTTGTAGCCTTCAGCAGGTAGAAGCTTGTGTACTTATATGAATCTTCATTAGTACATGTTGTAAACAGTTTTCCATATAATAAATATTGAAATCAGAGACGACAGCATCGGTGGTTTTCTCCCGAATTGGGTTTCCACTTTAAATCTTGGTGTTCATGTGTGTTCAACTTATGTGATTTTTTATATTGCTGTTACTACACATATTTACTGCTTATCTAACCTGATGCATGACTGGTAAATTTGTTTTAAAGACTGTTTCTGAGAAGTTTTCCTAAAACTGGAAATTTATATCAGTATACGCTAGTTTCTTTCAGCGTATTTGCGTGTATACGTGAGTTAAGTTCATAAAAGCCGCATATGACTATCTGCAAAAGAAAATTTTAAATTTACAGAAGTAAGCTCAAAATACTGATTCACCCCCCCCTCTTAGTATTTTTCCCAACAATTGGTATCAGAGCAGGTCCTTCTAAAGAAGCTTAACCGCTAGAAGAAAGATCAGCCAAGATGAGCAATCAAGATGGGACAGCATATATCAGGCCTCCACTCTTCAACGGAAATAATTTAATCTTCTGGAATAAAAGGACAAGATCCTATATTCAGTCTCTTGGAGCATATGTATGGGCGATTGTTGAAGGAGGTTATCAATATCCAGCTTCAGTTCCAACTGATGCAACGACAAGAAGGAACTATGAAACAAATGCAAAAGTGGTCAACACTTTACTGGGGAGTCTGACTGAATCAGAATTTGTCAAAGTCATGCATCTAAATACAGTAAAGGAGATATGGGACAAAATCATTCTAAGCTATGAAGGAGATACAAAGGTAAAAAGTGCTAAACTCCAAACTCTCATAATTCAATATGAAAATATAAGGATGCATAATGAGGAGAGCATTGCCAGTTTCTTTTTACATCTAGATGACATTGTAAATCTTATGAGAAATCTGGGTAAAACCATAACTGACACTACTCTAGTGGAAAAGGTCTTAAGATATCTAACTTCCAAATTTGAATCAAAAGTGTCTGCTATTGAAGAAAAGAAGGATCTTCAAAATATTACAATTGTTCAACTTCATGGTATTCTAACTACTTGTGAAATGAGAAAAGGAGGATCATCTGAAGTCAAAGAAGTCGTCTTTAGAGCTACTACAAAAGGAAAAGAAGTTCAAGAAACAGAAGTTTCAGGGTATGTTTCAGAAGAAAATGAGGTAAATTTTGTAAAGAAGCTCCAACTTGACACTGGAAGATTCAGAGGTAAGCTTCCTTTCAAATGTTTTGCTTATGGAAGAGTTGGTCATTATGCTGCTAAGTGTCCTCATAAACAAATTCATGAAAAAGGAAAGGAAGTAGCAAGAATAAATAAGAATCGGTTTAGCAATAGAAAAAGTTATTATACTCATGAAGATAGTGATGGGTTGTCAGACAGTGAGGAAGAATTTGATCAAGATCTTAGACTTCTCATGGCATTTGAAAAAGAGTCTAGGGAGGATAAGGATACATTTATGGATGTTTTAGAAGATAATGACTTCCTTGAAGAAATCAATCAGCTCAAAATATGTTTGGAAGAAAACAAAATATCCATAGAAACTTTAAAGAATCAACTTGAAGAAAAGGAGAAACACAATGAGAAATTAGAATGTGAAATAGTAAGTCTAGGAAAAGAAATTGAGAAAGTAAACACTTTAAAATCTTAGATTTGCTAAAGGATCTGAAACCTTAGATGAAATTATCAAGGTACAATGTTCTCCTCTTATAAAAACAGGTCTTGGATATGTTAGAGAATCTTCTCAGTCTTCAACACCAAACTATCTAAAAGCAGTTACAAATAGTCTACAACATTCTGCCACTTAGCAAGGGAACTGTTGTAGACAATTTTTTCACCCCTAGAGACAGCCTAGAGTTGCCATAGACCAGTGCCTAGGACATCTTATCATAGCAAGAGAACATGAAATATAGCTTGGGCGTCAATCCAAAAGCTCTCTTACTATCTCTTGTAAAACAAGGCAATTAATTTAAATGGGACCAATCTCTCTCAGAAGCTGGTACAAAGATAAGAATAATGTAGGAACATCATGCAAAACTTCAATACAAAAGCATCAGACAATTAAGAGACAGCTTATTGCAAAGAGGGCCAGTTCAAATAATATGCCATAGAAATCGAATATCAGAAAGTGGATGTAGTGAAGAAACATGAAGAAGATACTACTTAGCATGAGGCTGATACCCAAATACACAACAAAACCACATATGGGCTTATCCAACTAAGAATCCATACATGACAATAGCATTTTAAAAGCACCTCCCTCAAGTAACTAATATAGCAGAAAATATGGATGAGACGAACATGGAACAGTATATCATGACTAGGCCTATTTAAAGCGCTTGACTAATCCTAGTATGGGCACCAACTAGGATGAATCCTTACTCAAGATTAGTGAGCCACTCGCATTCTAGAACATGATACAAGAGAATAAATAGCATGAAATGAGATATTGTATTAACACATAAGAGAAAATTACATACTGTGAGATACCAAAGACCAGAATCCTCATTACAGTTATAACTCCTCCTCACTGAGACCCTACAGGCTCTGAGCCTTCATACAGAAGTGTTACAAAATGTATACAAAAGCCTTTTCACTGCACTGTTCGCTGATAGAAATCTGGAACCCCTACAATGTATTTCTTTCCAGTTTTTATAGGAGGAACAGAAAGCTCCAGAGAATGAGGTAGGTGATGTACATTTAATGATCTTATTTAAACAAATTTGAAAAGAAAACCCGCCTATGTTGTTTGGCAGTGCTGAACTGGTGCAAGTACTATGTTACTACTTCATGAAATAAATGCTGAAGATAAAAATATCCTCATGAACAAGACATAAAGAATAAAATATACAAATGTTCTGTACTTGACTGAAAGAGGAAAATTTGCTGCAATAAAACCCTGAGGTTGCTTGTATTTGTGTATGGTACTCTCGGCCCTCTAACTTCGAATTTCAACCTCAGATCTTTAATGCAGGGCTCTGTGTCTCTTAATCTTTCACTGATATTTCATGCTGTCCCATTAATACTCTCACTTGCTCAAATCTTTCTCTTGATTTTCTCTGGAGGATTCTATAGATTTATATCCTTGCTTTCTTTAATGATGGTCATATCATACAACTACCCTCGGCTTCCCTCCTGAATTTCTTCCTCGAAAACTATCGAGGGCGGTGCTCTTGACTTCTACGAACAAAGCAGCGAATCATGATGAATCTTCTACTGCGGTAAACCTGCAAAAACACAAACCAATCAAGGAAAACCAGACCAGGATGGAGATGAGGACGATGGTGACATCGAGAGCATGACCATATGGCAAGAATGTGCAGGGTGGCGGAGGAAATACGATGGAGGCTTTGATAAACAGACGGAATGTAGATTTTCCACATAAAATAGTTTAAACCTGATGAATGAATAAAAACGATGAATATGAATGAAAACACATATATTATACGGCAGGGAAAATACCATGGACATGCGGGAATATGACACATGGGTGTACGAAAAGCCGAGAGGAGCAGGTAACGTGGAAAAAAGTAAAACAAATGTCAATGAAGGGGTGACGTGGAGATATGGAGTCAACGGGCGGATGAGAACGCGTCTTGGACCGTCGGATCCCGAAACAGGATCAACGGCTCAAATGCGCTGGGAGCGATGTAGTAGTGGTCCACGGGACACGACAGACACGGGTTAATGCGCGAGCAGCTTCGGAGGATATCCGCCGTCGGATGGAGGTCGACAGATCCAACAGCACGGGTGAATTCCGCTGCTCGTCCATGGTTGGATATTTAACATGCGAAATGGGCGGTTTGACCGGCGTACTCCGGGACACGCGTCACGCGTTTTTTGGAATCGCTGGCATTTGATTGAAAACCACCAGCTCGGTGGAGGTGGTGCGGAATTAACCGCTGGTTTTCAGGCGCGGGGGCCACCACGTTTGATTTTATTGCGGGCCATTGATTTTATCGGATCGGACAACTACGGTTTGGCCCGAAAATGTAAAGTGGCGAGCTCCTTTTGACTTAGCATATGGTTGTGTTCCCGAGTCACATGGGAATAAGAACAGAGGGGCTAAAGCTGAAGGGGGCTAGGCCCGATATGTTTTGTAAATGTGGATTTTAACCTTTGCAGCGTGGATTTTTTCGGGCGGAAAAGCGTAACGACAAACAAAATTTGAGGTTCTTCGGTCATGATAACAGGTTTGAAAGGTTATGAGGGAGCATTAAGCCAAAAAATTCAGATGAAGGGGTTGACATACAGTACATTGGCTCCATCTGGGGATGATACGTTCCTCCGTGGACGTGACGAGAACCTGCAGACCGCTGATCATTTCTGTATGTAGATTCCGCTCTTCAGCTCTTTGCTTTTTCTTCAGAACCCATTAGCACACCTCCCTTATTAAAATAAAAACTGAAACAAAGTCTATATACAATATAGTACAACGGGCATATTCTGCCCAAATCAAAATTGAAAGTAGGGCTTGAGAAATTGGCCATTCACAGGGGCATCCAGCAGATCACCCTGTAGGTTTTCTAACATGAAAGTATTATTTCCTCCTTGATTCACAATTTTGAATGGGCCAAACCACAGTGGGTCGAATTTAACATGCTTGCCCTTCTCTGCTCTTCGAACATCCCATCTGAGAACCAGGTCTCCAATTTGAAATTTTCTATCTTTTGCATGCCGGTCAAAGATATTTTTCATTTTCTCTTGATATTTTGTCAATCTCTGATTCACCTGGTTCCGTGTTTCCTCTAATTCGACCAATTGATTAATTCTTCTAACCATGTCATCTGATTCTTCCTGAATTTCCTGCATGAAATGTGCTACTGGCAACGCCAACTGCACAGGAAACATAGATGCTCTCCCATACACCAACTCATAGGGAGATTTCCCTGTTGCTTTCTTGCTGGTTATCCTATTTTCCCATAGAGAAAATTTTAATTGGGAGTCCCAATTCTTCTGATTCTCATTTATTGTTTTTTTTAAGGCCCTTACAAGGGTTTTATTAGAAGAATCTGCTAAGCCATTTCCCTGTGGATAGTAAGCTATGGAGTGACTCAATATGATGTTATATTGTTGGCATAAATTTGCAAACCTGGCAAACTTGAAGGCCTGTGCATTATCAGTTACAATTCTAGCAGGACAGCCAAACCTGGATATGATATTCTCCTCCATAAACTTGATTATGACAGCATCTATAGCATTTCTTGTAGGTATGGCTTCCACCCATTTTTTGAAATAATCTGTGGCCATTAGTATCCATTTATATTGGCCACTTGATGGGGGATGTATTTCCCCTATGAAATCTAATCCCCATTTCTGAAATGGTTCATTCACATGAATAGGAATCAAGGGAAAAGCTGCTAATTTCTGTCTTTCTACAAATCTTTGACACTTGTCACATGCTTTGACCCAAGCAAAAGCATCTGTAAATAATTTTGGCCAGTAGAAACCAGCCTTCAGGATCTTATGAGTTGTAGCCCTCCAGCTGTAATGTCCTCCACATATTCCCTCATGAAATTCTGTCATTATATTCTCCACTTCATCCTCTATGAGGCACAATAATAGTATACCTGAAGGATCTCTCCAATATAATTGACCATTGGCAACTATATACTTCTGTGATTTCATTCTCACAGTTCTATATTTTACCTTATCACAATTTGGAGGACAGCTAAGTGTTAAAAGATATTCAACTATTTCTTTATACCAAGGACTAGTGAGATATTTCATGTGTACCTTTTGAGTGGCCATCTCTAGTCTTTTTTGTTCTTCTCCTTTCTCAGATTCTTCATTTGCTATCATGGATAAATTAATGCCCAAGGCTTGATTATTTGATTCAGATAACATTTTAGCAAGTCCCTGTCCTTTAATCAGCCTATTAGGCCTTATGTCCAAATCATACTCTTGTATTTTTGCAATCCATCTTCCTCTCTTACCTTCACTATCCCCCTGAACAAGAATGTCTTTGACGACTGCTGTGGGAACATATGCAGTAATGTGAGATTGCAAAACATATGTTCTAAAAGCTTTAAGGTACTTCACCAAGGCATATGCCTGCTTCTCCAATATGTTATATTTCAATTCTGCATCATGCAACACCTGACAGAAAAATGCTATGGGCTGTTCATATCCTTCTTCATTTTTAGTAATAAGACTCCTGCTACTGTATGGGGTGAAGCAAATGAAAAGATCATAAATGGTTTTGTATAATCTGGCCCAGCTAGCACAAGAGCTTCAGCAAATGCCTGTTTTATTCTTGTAAATGCATCTCTGGATTCTTGGGACCACTTTACTTCATTATCCTTTTTCAACATATCAGTTATATGCCTAACTATCTCAGCATAGTTAGGAATAAACCTTCTCAGAAAATTAATTCGGCCTAAAAACACTTGTACTTCTTTTTTGTTCCTGGGTAAAGGAATACTGTTTATAACTTCAACCCTTTTGGGGTCTATTTTCACACCATCTTTAGTTACAATGTGCCCTAAGATTTTTCCCTCATCTAATGCAAATAAGGATTTTTGAGGATTGAGGGAAAGGCCATACCTTCTGCATTTTTCGAAAGTTCTCCGTAAATGCTCAATATGCTCTTCATCATTCTTGGAAAATACTGTAATGTCATCAAGATACAGCACCAAAAACTTTTCCTGCTCTCCAACAAAGGCTATGTCCATTGCCCTCTGAAAAGTAGCTCCTGCATTAATTAATCCAAATGGCATCCTGGCATACATAAATGTTCCCCATGGTGTAGTGAAGGTTGTTTTCTTCTAATCCTCTGGAAGTACAGCCACCTGATTATAGCCAGAAAAACCATCCATCATTGACATTCTGGATGCTCCCACCATTTTCTGCAGAATGTAATCCATCTTAGGCAATGGTTAATTATCCTTTAATGATGCTCTGTTTAAATTTCTAAAATCCACACACAGCCTTATTTCCCCATTTTTCTTTCGAACAGGAACAAGGTTTGCCACCCATTTAGAGTATCTCAATGGCACAATTATTTTGGCCTTCAGTAGCTTCTTGATTTCTTTTTCAATAGAGGGAAGCAGCAGAGGATTTATCTATCTGAGTTTCTGCTTATAAGGCTTTGCATCTTCCCTCAAAGGGATTTTATGTTGCATTATATTAACATCAAAAGTTTCTAGGTCCTGATAGGACCATGCAAATACATCTTTATAGGATTGAAACAATTTCAAATATTTTCATTTATATTCTTCTGGGACCCTTTTAGATAGTTTTACAATTTTGGGATTAGCATAAGTACCCAAATTTAAATCTTCCACCTGATCTTCTTCTACCACTTTGTTTGGCTGAAATGGAATATCATCTTTGTTAAATAGTCTTTCTAGAGGCACCAGACCTCTAGGTATAACATTTCCTTTTAGCTGCAGCACTTTATTACCTGCTATCTTCTCCTCCCATCTGTTTTCTGCAATATTTTCAGCTTCCTCTTCTTCATTGTCATCAATCTCCATATTATAGAATTCTCCCACTGTCTCCATGAATCTCTTCATTTTTTCGTCATCTTCAAATACCTACCAGTGCTTAATATTATCTGGGATCGATGGCATGTAACGTACCTCCACTTCATATCTTAAAAGTGGATTCTGAGGGGGACCGAATGTACTGGCAGCTACAGCAAGAGAATCCGTTATTCTATTCTGCTCCCGGGGCATGAACTGTATGTTAAATGCTGAGAAGAAATTCTCCACCATATCCCATACTTTGTTTCTATAAGCTCTCAGCCGTGGATGCTTAGTTTGACATTGATTTCTGATCTACCTTACCACCAGCTCAGAGTCTCCCATGACTTTTAGACTTTGGATGCCCATGTTTCTAGCTATCTGCAGTCCCAATAAAAGTGCTTCATATTCAGCTACATTATTGGTAGCCTCATATTCCAATTTAAAGGACAGTGGCACCCATTTTTCTGTAGGAGAGATCAATAACACCCCAGCTCCATTGCCTTCTCTTGAATTTGCTCCATCAAAATGTAAAGTCCAAATTTCTGACACCTGATCTTCTTTAGGTTGCTCAGTTTGGGTTTGACCGAAAAGGGGCTCATGGGCATAATTTTGATTTTCTTCTAACATCAAACATGAGAAGTCTCCCTCTTTGTTATAAACTGGGGAATTCTTTGAGCAATCAGCCTTAGTTACCATTTTAACAAACCTAGTCTCCCTGTATAACCTCCTCTCCTGGCCTCCAAAGACTGAAACTGTAGCATATGTTAAATCTAACTTGATTGACCCACCAATTTTTGTACCCCAGGACCTTGACAACAACATGCCAAAGCAGGCTGGGATATCAGCAACCACAATGTCCATGACCACACTCTTTGCTGGAATTTGGGCTAAATTGACCACTAAATCTTTAATCATTCCCAAGCATTTAACTCTTTTGGAATCAAATGAGTAAAGGTCTTTATATGGTCTTGTAATTTTCAATCCTAGTTGTTCCATGACAGACAGAGGCATAATATTATGGGAAGCTCCAGAATCTAACATACAATTGTGTAACAGCAGGTCATGAATGACTAGAGACACATAAAAAGGAGGAGTAGAAGGATCTACTTACTCAACATGTGGGCCAAAGACTACCATGGGTCTTTCTTCTTGAAGGTTTAAACTATCAGGCACAATTGGTATTTCAGGAGGAAGCATGAAGGAAGTAACTTGAGAATGATATACAGGTTGTTTTAATAGTTCGGTCAGGGGGACTGGAATCTTAATTTTCTCAAGTTCTTTTTGCAAATTAAAAGCAGGGGGGGCTTTTCTATCACCACTTCTTTAAATTATTTATTTTCAGCTGAAGGTTTAATTTCTTTTGACACTGACTCAACATTAGGAGGACTGACTATTTTTGAAGAAGAAGGAATCTAATCATTAGGCTGCAAGGGATCATTTAGAGGACTCTTACCTTTTTCTATGTTTCTCTTTGTTGCTGATTCCTTCTGAGCAGGTGCTTCTTTCTGAGGTGGCTCCTCTTCTTGATCTTGAGTTCGGGTCCTCTTCCTTGAAGACCTGAGATCATATTTTACATTGAATTGTGCTTGCATGAAATCAGCAAATTTCTTACAATAATGATCAATCTCTGCTTCTCTCCTTCTTGCAATGGGCAATCTATATCATCATTATTTGAAAAAACAAGATTTGAATCTTCTAGTCCATAAGCAGCATCTTCAGTGGAGTCATCTGCTGGACCTTCCAGGTACAAGGGATGTGGTACCTGATCTGGTTGCTCCTTTGTATCTCTGGGAAATATTTGCAATGGTGGTCTCTTATACTGAGGATTGTATCCTCTGTTTGAAGCATTATAAAAATTCTTGGGAGCTGCACTCTTAGCCTCCAGTTCAAGCTTGACCAGCTTCTTAATTATCTTGCCGATTTCATCCATCTTGTCTGAGTCCTTCTCTTGGCTAGAGGAGGAAACCTCTTCTTTACCTCTCCTCCTAGTATCTTTTTCAACTTTTCCCTTTAGTTTCCCAGTGGAGGCAAAGTTTGCTTCTAATTCAAGAGCATCTGACTGGGCATCGTCCAAAGTGGCAGGTTTTCTTTCCCTCAAGGAGAAGCCAAAGTCTGAGTCAAATGCTGCTATGAAAACAACTTTGGCAGCGCTCTGATGAGGCTTCATATCTGCAGGAAGATTTAGATATAACTTATTAAATCTCTTAATAAACTCTGACACTCCTTCATTATGTTTCTTCTTAAGAGTATTGAATTCAGTAAGACATTGCCCATGATATTTCTTTTCTCCCCACTTTCTGAGAAAATTATTATCCATATCCTCCCAAGTGGTTACAGAATGATTTCCCAATGTTTTGAACCATTTTCTGGCTTCACCCTCCAAATATTGTACAAATAATCTTAAGACTACATCCAAATGTTCAACATTTAAGTTTTCTGCAAAAGAGCAGAAAGTCTCGAGATGTTTCTGAGCATCAATTTCATTTTCACCATTAAATCTAGGTAGAATCTTCAAATAATCCTATGGCATATCATTTAACACTTGGGGTAAGGCCAGTGGAGCATATTTGTTCAATAAAAAGGCTGGTACATTCACCATTGGAGGAGGTGGGGGTTGTGCAACAGTCTGAGATACAAATGATGGAAGAGGAGGGGGAGGAAGTGGAGTATGTATAACAATGGGAATAAATTGCACAGAAACCTGAGGTGTAGATGGGAATAGTTCACGGTTAACAGCAGCTACTTCTGTGACTTCTTTAATTTCCTCAGCCTCGGGAGTAGGATGGAAATCCTCTTCAATCCAGGCACCTCCTCTACGTGGAGTTTCTGAGTAAAATTCGGGCTTTTCCTTGGTAGAATCGGGATGTTCTGTTCTGATCTCTTGAGAAGAAGAGGGCGGATAATCTTCAACAGAATATTCAAGGTTTTCAGCACAAAATAATTTCCTCTCCTTCCAAATTCTTTTATGAATGATCTTCTCTGGGTCAGACACGTAAGGTGTCTTTGACTGAGATGTATCTGACCTCAAATGCGGCTTACGAGGAGCCAGGACTACCAATAGATTTATCAAATAACTGACAGTGGAGTCGCCAAGGTGAGAGATACGCAACTCTTCAACTCTTTGTGCTCACCTGATTAGAGAGTGAAAACAATTTGTCGAGGCCCAGGGAAACTAATTTTCTCAAATTCGTCCCCGGCAACGGCGCCAAAAAGATGTTGTAGACAATTTTTTCACACCTAGAGACAGCCTAGAGTTTCCATAGACCAGTGCCTAAGACATCTTATCATAGCAAGAGAACATGAAATATAGCTTGGGCGTCAATCCAAAATCTCTCTTACTATCTCTTGTAAAACAAGGCAATTAATTTAAATGGGACCAATCTCTCTCAGAAGCTAGTACAAAGATAAGAATAATGTAGGAACATCATGCAAAACTTCAATACAAAAGCATCAGACAATTAAGAGACAACTTACTGCAAAGAGGGCCAGTTCAAATAATATGCCACAGAAATCGAATATCAGAAAGTGGATGTAGTGAAGAAACATGAAGAAGATACTAGTTAGCATGAGGCTAATACTCAGATACACAACAAAACCACATATGGGCTTATCCAACTAAGAATCCATACATGACAATGGCGTTTTAAAAGCACCTCCCTCAAGTAACTAATATAGCAGAAAATATGGATGAGACGAACATGGAACAGTATATCATGACTAGGCCTATTTAAAGCGCTTGACTAATCCTAGTATGGGCACCAACTAGGATGAATCCTTACTCAAGATTAGTGAGCCACTCGCATTCTAGAACGTGATACAAGAAGATAAATAGCATGAAATGAGATATTGTATTAACACATAAGAGAAAATTACATACTGTGAGATACCAAAGACCAGAATCCTCATTACAGTTATAACTCCTCCTCACTGAGACCCTACGGGCTCTGAGCCTTCATACAGAAGTGTTACAAAATGTATACAAAAGCCTTTTCACTGCACCGTTCGCTGATAGAAATCTGGAACCCCTACAATGTATTTCTTTCCAGTTTTTATAGGAGGAACAGAAAGCTCCAGAGAATGAGGTAGGTGATGTACATTTAATGATCTTATTTAAATAAATTTGAAAAGAAAACCCGCCTATGATGTTTGGCGGTGCTGAACTAGTGCAAGTACTCTGTTACTACTTCATGAAATAAATGCTGAAGATAAAAATCTCCTCATGAACAAGACATAAAGAATAAAATATAAAAATGTTCTATACTTGACTGAAAGAGGAAAATTTGCTGCAATAAAACCCTGAGGTTGCTTGTATTTGTGTATGGTACTCTCGGCCCTCTAACTTCGAATTTCAACCTCAGATATTTAATGCAGGGCTCTGTGTCTCTTAATCTTTCGTTGATATTTCATGTTGTCCCATTAATACTCTCGCCTGCTTAAGTTTATCTCTTGATTTTCTCTGGAGGATTCTATAGATTTATATCATTTCTTTCTTTAATGATGGTCATATCATACAACTACCCTCGGCTTCCCTCCTGAATTTCTTCCTCGAAAACTGTCGAGGGCAGTGCTCTTGATTTCTACGAACAAAGCAGCGAATCATGATGAATCTTCTACCACGGAAAACCTGCAAAAACACAAACCAGTCAAGGAAAACCAGACCAGGATGGAGATGAGGACGATGGTGACGTCGAGGGCATGACCATATGGCAAGAATGTACAAGGTGGTGGAGGAAATATGATGGAGGCTTTTATAAACAGACGGAATGTAGATTTTCCACATAAAACAGTTTAAACCTGATGAATGAATAAAAACGATGAATATGAATGAAAACACATATATTATACGATAGGGAAAATACCATGGACACACGGGAATATGACACATGGGTGTACGAAAAGCCGAGAGGAGCAGGTAACGTGGACAAAAGTACAACAAATGTCAATGAAGGGGTGACGTGGAGATATGGAGTCAACGGGCGGATGAGAACGCGTCTTGGACCGTCGGATCCCAAAACCGGATCAACGGCTCAAATGCGCTGGGAGAGATGTAGCGGTGGTCCACAGGACACGACAGACACGGGTTAATGCACGAGTAGCTTCGGAGGATATCCACCGTTGGATGGAGGTCGACAGATCCAACGGCAGGGGTGAATTCCGTTGCCCGTCCATGGTCAGATATTTAACATGCGAAATGGGCAGTTTGACCGCCGTACTCCGGGACACGCGTCACGCGTTTTGTGGAATCGCTGGCATTTTATTGAAAACCGACAGCTCGGTGGAGGTGGTGCGGATTTAACCGCTGGTTTTCAGGCGGGGGGGCCACCACGTTTGATTTGATTGCGGGCCATTGATTTTATCGGATCAGACGACTACGGTTTGGCCTGAAAATGTAATGCGGCGAGCTCCTTTTGACTTAGCATATGGTTGTGTTCCCGAGTCACATGGGAATAAGAACAAAGGAGCTAAAGCTGAGGGGGGCTAGGCCCGATATGTTTTGTAAATGTGGATTTTAACCTTTGCAGGGTGGATTTTTTCGGGCGGAAAAGCGTAACGACAAACAAAATTTGAGGTTCTTCGGTCATGATAATAGGTTTGAAAGGTTATGAGGGAGAATTAAGCCAAAAAATTCAGATGAAGGGGTTGACATATACAACAGGAACAAAGAAACTTTATAGGTAAAGCATGACCATCACAATTCAAAGAACAATAACAGGAATAACTTTCATAGAAATACCAATCAACAGGTAAACACAAATAGAAGGTTCCATGATCACAGAAATTTCTTCTTTGATGGACAATGTTTCTCATGTCATAATTTAGGTCATAAATTTGTTCAATGTGTTGCATACAAAACCATCATTACCAGAGAAGCAAGAAAGAAAAGAATCGAGACTGGGACAAAGAAGAATACATATAACAACTTTTCTCCTCTTCAGAATGTAATTGAATGTGCTTATTGTAATAACTTTGGTCATGAAGAGGCTGAATGCAGGAGAAAACTTCAGCCAAAAAGAGCATATACCTTCAACCTCCCAAGTATGGAGAAAGAAGGAATTACAGGTTGAGAACCGGGGCATAGATTTTTTTGCAGAAGGAGAAGAAAATCAGTGGTACATTGATAGCGGATGCTCAAAACACATGATAGGTGACAGTAATAAACTTCTTGCATACAATGCTCTAGAAAAAGAAAAGAATGTTACTTTTGGAAATGATACTCCTGCTGTCATTAAGAGAAAAGGCTATGTTTTTCTAAAGAAAAAGGTGAAAGCTAACAATGTTATGTATGTGGATGGATTAAAGCAAAACCTATTAAGTGTAAGTCAAATGTGTGATCAAGGAACTGAAGTTGTCTTTAGCTCAAAATAATGTGTGGTACGTGATCTTGACACGGGAAAAGAAATAGTAAAAGGAACTAGAACACCAAGTAATTTGTATGTGCTGAAAAGCTGTAAAGAACAATGTTACTTGGCTAAATCCTCAGAAAATTGGTTATGGCATAGAAGCTTGGGGAATTTCAGCTTCTCTCAAATCAACAAATCAAGCAGACTCAAAGTTGTTCGTGATCTTCCCAACATTACTCTGCCTGAAAGCACCATATGCAAATCTTCCCAATTCGGTAAGCAAACCAGAGTGCAATTTAATGCCAAAGAAGGATCAGCAAGTAAGCCTCTTGAACTCATTCATACTGACCTATGTGGACCTGTAAGGAAAAATTCACCCCGTGGATAACAATACTACATTCCGTTTATTGATGATTTCTCTAGAATGTGTTGGATTGGGTTGCTAAAACACAAATATGAAGCCTTCAAAAATTTTCAGATCTTCAAAGCCCTGGTTGAAAATGAATTAGATCTAAAAATCAAGTGTCTTAGATTGGACCGAGGAGGTGAATATATATCAGATGAATTCTTTGATTTTTGTGAACAACATGGCATAAAAAGAAAAATTTTTGTAGCTGGTACCCCACAACAAAATGGCGTAGTTGAAAGAATGAATAGAACAGTTCAATAGATGGCTAGAGCTATGCTTGATGATTCTGGAACATCTGACACATTTTGGGGAGAAGTAGCACATACAGCCGTAAATATTCTTAACAAGGCATATGTTCATGTAAACAGTGACAAAACTCCATATGAGCTCTGGTATGGTAATCTTCCCACTGTAAAGCATTTTAGAGTTTTGGAAGAAAATGCTTTATCAAAAACAATGATGAAAAAATTGGCAAGTTTGAACCTAGAGCATATGAAGGAATATTTCTTGGTTACTCTTCTAGGAGTAAAGCATATAAATGTTACAATAAAAGACTTCGAAAGATTTTTGAATGCATTGATGTTGTAATTAATGAATCTCTCTCAACTCCAAAAGAAGAAAAACAAACAGCAAATGAAGATGATGGTGATGTATATCTTCCTGCATCAAATAGAAATGATATAGATGGTGAACCCAATGAAGCACCAGAAGATGATCTATCTGAAAAGGCTCCATCCAAGTATGTTCAAAAGAATCATCCAGAATCTCAAATCTTGGGAGAAAAGGGATCAGGTGTCCAAACAGGAAGAACTCTTGTAGGATCTTCTAGCTAGCTAGCATTTTTGTCTACTATTGAACCACATAATGTAAATCAAGCTAGCAAAGATGAATTTTGGATTGAAGCCATGAATGAAGAACTTGATCAAATTGAAAAGAATCATACTTGGGAATTAGTTCCAAGACCTCATGATAAAAATGTTATTGGAACTAAATGGATATTCAAGAACAAGTTAAATGAAAATGGAGATGTTATTAGAAACAAAGCTAGACTTGTTTTTAAAGGGTATGCTCAACAAGAAGGTATAGACTTTGAAGAAACATTTGCTCCTGTTTCTAGACTTGAATCCAAAATATTTTTTCTTGCCTTTTCAAGCTTTCAACAATTCAAAGTTTATCAAATGGATGTTAAATCTACTTTCCTCAATGGTGATCTAGAAGAAGAAGTATACATAGAACAACCTGAAGGATTCATCTTGGGAAATGATGAAACACTTGTTTGTAAACTTAAAAAGGCCTTATATGGTCTCAAACAAGCTCCAAGGGCATGGTACTATCGTCTTGACAAATATCTTCATCAACAAGGATTTTCAAAGGGATCTGCTGATAGCAACTTATACACAAAAATTGAAAATGATAAACTATTGATTGTAGTTGTATATTTTGATGACATCATTTTTGGAAGTAATGAAGAGTCCATGAGTCAGAAATTTGCTTCTGTTATGCAGCAAGAATTTGAAATGTCTTTACTTGGGGAACTAACATTTTTTCTTGGCTTGCAAGTACAACATGCAACAGATGGCATATTTTTATCACAAGCAAAATATCTTAAGCAAATTCTGAAGAAGTATGGAATGGAAGACTACAAACCTGTAAGCACACCTATGATAACTGGATGTAACCTCAGTTCTCATGATGATTATCCCATAGTGAATCAACCAGAATACAGATCCATGATTGGAAGTCTACTTTATTTCACCAGGACAAGACCAGACATTATGCATGCAGTTGGGATTGTTGGATGTTTCCAAGCTAATCCAAAAGAGTCTCACCTCCAGGCTATGAAAAGGATATTCTAATATCTACAAGGGACTCAAGACTTTGGACTATGGTATCCAAAGAATGTTGATCTCACTCTTCATGCTTACACAGATGTAGATTGGGCTGGAAATGTTGATGACCGGAAGAGCACTAGTGGCGGTGCATTTTATGTGGGCCCCTAATTAGTATCTTGGTTCAACAAGAAGAAAAGCTCTATTGCCTTATCTACAACAGAAGCAGAGTATGTGGCTACCACATCATGTTGCACACAACTTCTATGGATGATGCAGACTTTACAAGACATTCAAATCAAATGTTCACCTCTCATATCCATTATGTGTGATAATAAAAGTGTCGTCATTATCTCAAAGAATCCTATTATGCATTCCAAGACCAAGCACATTCCAATCAAGTATCACTTCTTACATGAACAAGTGCTTGAACAAAAGGTGAAATTGGAGTATGTTCCCTCCAAAGAACAAGTTGCTGATATATTTACAAAACCTCTTCCTAGGGAAGCATTTGAATATCTCAGACAGAAGCTAGGAGTAATCTTTGCCTCTCAAAAGATCAGATCTTCTTAAATTCAGAAGATTAAATTGGATACGCGGATTTCCTAAAGGACAGTCGCATATATACGCGAGTTGATATACAGAAAATCGCGTATGGGTTTTTGCTAGCAAAGTTTCTGGGTCAACATTTCAGAACAAGTTGCGGTGTTGTTGGGTAATCTCTCCTGTTCTCATATTTCTATTCCATTTTCTTATATTCTTGATAAATATGCCTTGATGAGTTGCTGTTGAAAGTGTTCAGGATGCACAAGCTAAGGGGGAGCACTTGTCTTGTGGGAAAATGCATTGTTGGCATTCTGATTGTTTGATCTCATGTTTGAGATGCTTTGGTCTTGGTCAAAAAAAGTCATATCTGTAATTTGATGAAACGGTCATATTGTGACATATGATGTATAATTGTTATATTCATTCATGTAAGGACTTGCTGAAATTTGTAAACCCACTTGGTTGGGTAGTTGAGTCAAAATTTGTAAACCCACTTGGTTGGGATGTTGCGTCAAATTTGTAGTTCCACTTGGTTGGAACATTGTTGTAAATATGGGCCCTTGGTTATAGGCAAGGTCAGATAGAGTCATCTCCTTCATTGATAAATATGGCTGAAGATTCCGCATGAACTCAGGGGAAGCATGGTAATTACAGGGGATGTTGTTCTACCCTTTGCCCTTGATGTCAAAGGGGGAGAATATTGTGGATGATTGAAGAAAATGCTTAATGTATTTTTGATCATGGTTGCTGTTGTACCTTAAGAAAACAATTCCTTGACTGTGAAAGGAATCCGTGCTTAAGACATTAAAATAAATATGTCACAGAAATATGATCCCCGTTTATCCACCTCCGAAGCTCAATCAGTGAATGTTCAAAATCAAAAACTGTAAACATCCCACAACGCTATTATCTGCTGATAGAGAATGAAATGTTCAGAAGAAGAATGAAAGGAAATAGCCCAAAACAATATGCTGCTGTACAGAATCTATCATCTCAAGCTCTAGAAGAAATAAAGGAAAGAACAGTTAAAATGAAGGAGCGCTTATTAAGGGTTTTAACTCCTGCTGCTTCGATACTTCATTTTATTCAAGGACAGAAAAAACATTATGTAAACTAGAAGACAAATCAATAGCAACAGATACTAGAAGTTTGCTTTTCATTTATCAATCATTTAAAAAATCCATACAAAGATCACTGTCTAGAGATCTGGAAACTGGAACCCCTTCTCCTCCTCCTATCTCTGTTTTTATATCAGCCTTCTGAAATAACTCCCTAACTGCTATGATCAGTTTCGAAACTGATTCTTGAAAGTGCTGATATTATTAAAATTTACAAAATATATGTTTTAATATTATATATATAGTATATAATATAAAACCCAAAAAGAATCAAAAGTCTTGAAAGATGAATAGTGCACTTTGGGTCCCGCCACTACAGCCATATGCATTTACGACACAATCACCCATTGTTTTGGAAAACCCAAAACCACCTACGGGGGGTGCTGATAGTGGTTTCTGGCAAAGGGCCAAGAGGTGCCGTAATACATCACAACCGTCGATCTTGGTAAATAATGGTTTCAACTAAACCATCTACGGGGGGTGCTGATCCCATAAACTTCGTTTACTTCACACCCCCGCAAACCGTTGGATCTGAATTGGATGATCCAAATTGTCGATTGGTGCATGAAGAAGAATTCGAGCCATTGTTGCCACTGATGAGTGTAAAAGGCACGATCTGCATTGCTATAAGCAGGTTCACATATCCGAGGGTCGTAGCGGCCAGATTTAGGCCAGGCATTACTTTTTCCCAATTTATCAAGACTTGTATTTAATATTCCTTCTGAAAAATTCGATCTCTCCTTGATAGCGCTAGGCTGTCTGCTATTACTCCTGGCATTTCCAAACAAGTTCTTATCATCTTTTGTACTGTTATCTCCATAATCAGAAGAATGGCCAGGAATTTTTCCATCATCCAACACAGAATTGCTTCTATCAGCATTTTCTACCCTCGTAATACTGGAAACTGGCTCTGAGTTGACAAAGCTATGTGAAATGGCTTTGAGGGAATTTTCTGCATCTGGTTACCTTCTTCCATAACCTTCACAAAATGTTCGATATCATCATAATCATCCTCAGGCTCAAGCACTGTAATAACCGCTTGAAAATGCAGCGACAGGCTTTGGATTTATATCAGACTTCAACGCTTCAAACATAAGCCCCTGAAACATATCAATCTTTGCATTACTCAAGATAATTGTAGTGTCTTCCTTCATGATATCAACTTGATCGTTTCTGGCAGTGAATAGAGTCGTCCCAGTTTCATCTCCTACCAGGCACTCTGCAATACGCATCTGACGGGTAGGAGCATTAGGTCGGTCTTTTTCAAGAACGAGTTGTGCGCTCAGCACTTTCACAACGAGATTGTGCCCAGATGACCCAGGTGTCAATTGGTCAACCTTTGTGAAAGCAGGCTTCCTAAGATTTGCATTTCGTGTGGACAAGTTGAACTCGTTAAGGCGCAACGATCTTCTCTATGTGGTAGGCCATTATATCTCGATGTTGGCATTACAGTTGGCATTACAGTTCTGTTAGAACACGTTTCAATATCATGGACTTGCCACATCTTCTCGGACCGATTATAAGCAAGACTGAATCCTCGAAAGTATTGTTTATGGCGCTTTGCAAACAGAAATATGACACTTTACTGTAATTTTCTACGAAATCAGGGAAGTTCTCTTCAAATGATAATTTCTCAGCTTTGTAGAAAATAAGAATTGGGCTCAATTATCATCGCTAGACTACTCTGTCTTCACATCTCAATTCTTGGATATCGTATCTCTCTTGTGCTTATTTCCAGACTTTGATCCAGATGGTACAAACTTTCCTCCATCTGCGTGTTTGACATGTATTGTGATTAGCTGTGGTTCCAAAGCTGGTTAGGATTTGCATGGAAGCTAATTCGTGGCTCATTTGCATACCATTTGGTGCTTGAGTTTCTTCTCTAACTACGATCACCTCGACCAAGACTCAAGTGACCACAACCATCACGGCAAGGGGACTAAAATCAAGACAACATGCTTGAAAAGAGAGCCCAATTTGATCCAAAAACTAGATTTCCTAATTTGGAAGAGACTGTTTTGCATCTACTGTTGATAGCAACATTTCTGTAGCAAACTGTTCAATATTTTGTGAAAGGTACTCATGAGGATAGGGCTTATTAGCCACCAGGCGGATGGCCTTAGCCTGTACTTCATTAATATCGTGCACTGCACACTGCAAAGCAATATTTAAACAAGCAATCCTTGTGACTGGGCGCAGCAAAATTAAACTCCATACAACACGAAGACCCTGCGTAACACGATCTCTACTAGCCACTTCTCTACTCTGGTGATCAATTGTGTCCGGATGACACAAGGCTTCTAGTAGTTTCAGAGTCGACTCTGGTAGAAAGGGAGATTTTCCCAGCAACCTGCTCAAAGATTTATCAGAAGCTGGAAGAGAAGCTCGCAAAGCTTGAGCCACAGATAGAATAAATTTTTCATAGATTGAAGAGACAACTGCAGATGCATCCTGTTCCTTTGGTAGAGATACAATTTGAGAAAATAAATAGAATAGCGCGAGCAAGGTGAGATCATGTCCCTTATTACTTTGATAATCTGCCACTATATGCTTCTGCAGGACTATCACAGCATCATTACCTGCATCATACTTGAGCAATCAATCATGCAAGCAGTGAACATCGCAAATCCCTGCCCCCTGCACCATCAGCTTGCCTGTAGGCTTCAATTATACGAGTGAAAGCCTCCTTGCTTAATAGAGTTTGCTGTTCCTTGGTCAGTAATACAAACTGTGACCCTATTATCATTTCTGGGAAAGGATCTTCAGCAGATTGAGTCATTTCTGGATCAGAGGAGATGATTGTTTCCCTGCAATGTAAGTAAATCACCCAATAACAGATTTCTTATGCACAGTGTTTCAAATGCCTCTAAAACATTTTGTTTTCACTTCAATAATTGTCCCTTAGCAACCTTAAACCCAGAGCTTCTCCCGACTTTTGCTGAGAGATATTGTGCTACAACAGTTGCCATCAAGTCCAAAGGGGGAGATTGTTGGCAATATGTTTCTTGTGTCCTATAATATTGAATTTATTGTCCTTGATGGCAACTCTCTGACAAAGGATGAAGAAAATATATGTATGAAGATTCTGAGTAGTCAAATAGAAGTTCTATGCAGCAGATTGGTAATTTCTATATGAAACAATGTATACGCGGGTTTGTAAAGGCCAAGTCGCATATGCATGTGGATAAGTACGTTCCAAGTTGCGTATGCCCTTTTGCATTCCAAATTTATGATACCTGTTGATTATTATTAAACACGAGTCATTTTTAAATTAAACTTTGAGAAGCCATGCACCGAATATTATGACATATTGTGAAATATTTGAGGGAAGGTTGAAAAGAAACGATGTAAGACAAGTTACGTGACTAAAAACCGAAGCACGTGCACGAAAAGGGGACCAAACATGAAGAAAAAGGGCAAAGGTAATACAAAAATGGCAGAGGTATAAAGCAAAAGGGCAAAGAATGCAAAACAAATTATTAAAAAAGCTTGCAGCATCCACAATACGTACGTAAGGGAATTCTCCATGTGGGAATTTCCGCAGGGGTCAAGAAGCGAGAGGGAAAAGAGACCCACACCCCCACATAACTGAGGTGACGCGCCACGGGGTGGACCTAGGGTAAAGACGACATGGCAAAGAAAAACGCGGACAAGAAGTGAGGTGGCAAAACGAAGTGCGGGCCCTAGAGGCCTGTACGCTGTATATTTAACCAGTCTTACGAAGGATATTTTTTAAGAATTGGATGGTTTATACAGCAGAAAGGTAAGGTAATTTTCTAGAGAAGCTAGTACCAAGGCCCGTACTAGTATTAAACCCGGCACGTGGTGTTCACCTGTTTCCAGCTAACACCTAATCCCTACACGCCGCGTGCTCCACTGTCAGTGTCCTTACAACACTTACCCTACTTATTTCACCTCTCCATCTTTTACCTCAGAACTCTCAATCTTAGATAACGTTCCTCCCATATTTTACTGCAGTAAAATTCGCAGGGTTTTCAGCTACAGTATAAACTAAGTGGGAGCTAGTGCCAGGTCTACCCAATCACTATCAACACCCCCGTGTCATTTTCTCGAGCATATTTCCCTACTGGACAGGTACTCCGTCCCACATATTCCCTCTGCTTTCCTTTCATTTTTTAAGAAAAATTTGTGTATGTCAGTCATGGGAAGGGGCACACCCAAGAAAACTGAACCAAAGACTCCTCAGGTCCGAGAAACCAGAAACCCTCCCGGGTTCGAGCCTTTCATCGACCTGCAAGCCGAAATCTGTGATCCCACTACCCTTTTCCCATCAGCAGTATAAAACCTGAGCTTTTTAGGCGTCATGTTGAGAATATGGATCGATACCGGGTGGTTGTATCAGGTTTATACCATCAGATTACCCCCCCAGTCTACCAGGTGATCGATTTTATTTGCTGACTTAAAGATGCCTACGATGAGCATCGAGGCACGTTTACCTCTGCTCAGGGAAGTAAGATTTTTTCTCTTTCTCCCGACGTTATCAGGCAAGCCCTCCGCTTTCCCACAAGTGCTACCTATACCAGTTTCAGTGAAGTGGCTTTAACCTCACAGTACACCAAATTGCCATGGGAACACCAAAATGACTTCATTTCCTCCATAACCAGCAACCAAGCTACATCTCTTCCTACTGCAGAGCTTTTCCCGTTGAGTCTGTTCAAAGGAGAAGTGCAGCCCATCCTCGCTCTCATCATGAGTCTTTTAGGTGTAGGCAGTTTAGGGGAAGTTTCCAAGGTATGTGTTTATTTCTTGTGGTTAATGTCTCAAAAGGGGGTAGTTCTGGATATCCCTGGCTTCTTGGCTGCAAACATTCAGACCCAATTCCAAGAACTCTCGCAAACCGGTCACTCTTGTTTTTGTTCAATGGTCCTCTACCTTTTCTTATATCAGCATGCTGATAAGTTCGAGGGTTTGGGTTTAGATAGAGTATACGATGTCAATTCTCAACCCCGACCTTTTTTTGACTAGAACTTCGCAGTACGCCAATTGCCAAATGGGGTCGGTTATTCCAAGTTTCTAAATGAGTTCATGCCCATTGTCTATACTATCATCCATGATTCACCCTCACCTAGGGTTTTTCCTAAACTGAAGAGCTGGTTGCAAGCTAGTAAAACCCAGAGCACCGGGGATTGGTATCTATTTGAAAATTACACTGAAATTCAGGTCTATGGACCCGAAGTTCCCCCCTACCAGCTGCCTGTGTTTCCTGCTCGACGAGTTTATGCTCTGGAGTATATTCGGCAAACCCTCAGGGCTGACCAACTCCACTTTGTCCCTGCAAAGAAGGGTTTCATCCTAAGACTCCCTATCATTATTGGCCCGTTTGTTGTGAACTCAAGACACGCCCTTCCCATTGTTGAGAAGCTGTTGCAAGGCATGGACCTTAGACAGGGGAAGACTTGGCCCTATGATCCTCGGGATATTATCTCAAACAGAAGAAGGAGGAACAAGTCCACTCCTTATGCACATGAATCAAGACCGTTTATAGAGTGGAGGGCTAACCTTGAAACTTGGCCTTTGATTTCGCAGATGGAGACAGATTCATCTGCCACAGGGGAAGGAGAAGACGTCAATAAAGGCCAAGAAGAAGAAGAAGTGGGTCCTTTAGGAGCAGGTTCTCCTCTTTGTAAAAAGCAGAAAAAAGCCTCAAGTGAGGAAAAAATCATAGGGGAAGAACAGATGCTTGAGCCGTTTACACCATATGGTCAACCCTACAGGAGCAAAGCTGGGATTAAAGTACTGAGAGACAGTGTTACCTCCTCCGATTTCTCTGAAGTCTCACAGGCCATCGGAGATTATACTTCACCGGTTGCATTTGAAAGGACCGTGAAAAACAGAACAATCAGGGAAAAGTACAAGACTGAGCTGGAAGGATATGTACAAAAATATCACACCAGGGTTTCAGCTTCCATGAACGTGGATACAGAACACATGGTGTTGTCTATGGCAGAAGCTATCTTGGATCCTGAGTTAGGTACCACTAGTTACAGGTTGCTTGAGCATGCAATTGACATGGCCAAGGTACCGGCACCTGATAAATGTAACTTGTTTCAGGTGGTGAGTGATATGTTGAAGGACGAGGTAATGCGGGTCACCATTGCACTGAAAAAATTGGAGAAGAAGCATGAACAGGTGAGGGCGACCCTGAAAAAGGAACAGGAAAATTCACGTGCATAGGCAAGTCAAGTATGTCGTCTCACAGAGTCGATCAAAGGAAAAGAAACTGAAGACTCAAATCCACAGCGCTATTTGATTGACAAATTGTAGAAGGAGGTCACGTCATTGAAACGCAAGGTCAGCATACCGGCATCCCACCATGTTCAAACGGCCGAATTTGCGCAGGCAGAAAAAGAAAAAGTAGACTTGGCTGATGCATTGGCAAAGGAGAAAGAGGAAAAATTAAATATGGCAGAAACAATAGCTACTCTTCAGAGCAGGATAACAGAGCTACAGACTACCTGGGATACGCATAGCTGTGTGCCGACTACAACCTTGTCAGAGACTAGTTCGCTGTCCGAGAAGCTCACCACAGCAAAGGCCGCAAATGATGTGTTAGAAAAGCAGGCTTCCACCGCGAGGCTGAGAATCATCGAGTTGGAAACCTCCCTGGCCGAGAATGCCAGAAAAATAGAGATAATGAAAAAGGAGGTCGAACAAGAAAAGAAGGCAACAGCCGACCAGCAGAAGACCATCGCCGATCTCAATAGTCGCCTGAGAGGTAACCTTACCCTAAGGGATGGCAAAAGGATAATTTGGTTGGAGATCATTTCGGCAGTAACAGAGCAGTGGGAGTTCCTGAAAGTCATCGAGGAAACAAAATCTTCTATACTCTATCTCAGAAGGAAGTTTCAGGAGGCAGACCTCGACTTGTCCAGCAGAGCTCAGCACGCCAGGGGATATGTTTCTTTCTTGAAAGGGTTGAAAGCTAGTGAGGCGGAGCAGCATGGTATAGCGAGTCGGTTCAAGGAAGCCATCGAATGCCAAAATATCATCGATAAGGAATCGGCCCGCGTTGTAGCTTCGAGGGCCCTACAACAGTTGGCAGCTAGCATGGACCAGTTCGATTCAGTTTGGGCCGAGATCACGACAGCGGGACTTCCATCATGCTGGAATCCTACCACTCCTTCCATGCTACAATAATTACCGGATTATGAAGCACGCCTCTGGGAAGAAAGAGACCGGACAGAAATCTTGTCAGATAAAACCGCTCGATTAAAAGCTGAGACAATTGTTTCATCACTCCGCCCAAAATTCGTTCTCCTGCATTTGATAAAACATAAGATCCCCACCGAGGCAAGATCAGATGACCTCACTGAGGCCTTCATCAGGGTGGAAGGATTTGCAGCAATGCCTGAACCCTCAGCGGATAGTCAACAGCGATGCACCTGGTTTGCCAGCCAGATCGCCAGCTCATCAGCAGTGGTTCCACCGCCAGTCTCAGCAACGGCCTCGACTCCTTCTCATTTGTGAAGTATTGTCAATTCATGATTCGGCCCTAATGACCTTTTAGTTTTTACTTTAGTTAATTAATTTCAAGTTTCAGATGGAATTTATATTCCACCACAGCATTTTACTTTTCAGTCAAGACTATTGTTTAATATTTTGTTTCAAAACGGCCAAGCGCCTAACTGCAAATGATGAGATGCCTTTATTCCTCATCATAAATTTTGATTATTTTGATAAAGACCTCCAACTGAATTCTGGCACGCGGAGGAAGATATTTTTCTAAAAAATATCTTTCCGTTCATTTTCTGGGGTCTTCTATATAAGCAAGGTCGGAAGAGAAAAACTGGTTCCAGATTTTCAAAAGAATTTTGCTGTGTAAGAATTTTTGTAGGCTTACTGTGGAAGTTTAAATAGAAATGCAAAGAGCCCGTTGGGTCTCAGCAAAGAGAATTTTTACTTTACGTGAGGATTCTAGTCTTAATGTTTTATAGTCTGTGACTCTGTCTTATGTGATATTGTTTCATTGTTTACTTCACTATCTCCATTTTCCCTATATCATGTTTATGTAATGCGAGTGGCTCACTAGCTCTGGTATAAATTTATCGCATTTGATACTTATACTTAACTAGTCTAGACACTTTAAATATAGCTCAGGCATGGTATGTTGTTTCACTTTTCACTTCACTCATTTTTCCTCTATATTGAATGTCGTGGGATGTTATTCTTTCAAAACTATTGACATGTATGGATTCTTAGCTTTTAAGCCCATATTATGTTTAAATATGTTTACTGAATTCCATTTCATTGGTAATTGGTATTCCTCTTTTACCTTCTACGCAGCAAACACCTTTGATTTTTAAAATCTCTGTAAAGCATTTTAGAAACCGGCCCTCCCTACAGAAATCTGTCTCTAAGTTGTCTGAAGCATCTATATTGAAGATTCACATCTTGCCTCTGCAGCGTCTTTTCATCATGCTAAATCTATGAGTAGTCTGGTTCCACCTATATTGTAACTCTTCATAAAAGTTGAAGTAGTAAAGAGCCTCAAGCTAAAAATAGACCTGAAATATATTCAATACTCTTTACTGCATAAGATGTCCTAGGCACTGGTCTTTCACAACTCAAGGCTGTCTCTACGAATGACAACATCTTTTTGGCGCCGTTGCCGGGGAACTGAAGTTAAGAAAAATTAAAATCCCTGGGCCTCGACAAAACCCATTCACTCTTCAATTAGGTGAATATGAAGAGTTGACAGTTGTATATCGCTCACCTTGGCGACTCCACATTCAATTATCAGGTGAATTTATTTGCAGTCTTGGCTCCTCGTAAGCCACACCTGAGGTCAGATACATCTCAGCCAAAGACACCTTCTGTGTCTGACCCAGAAAAAATTCTACATAGGAGGAGTTGGAGGGAAAGACAGTCTGTTCATACTGAGATCCCTGAATTCTCCCCAGAATATTTTCCGTCCTCCTCCTCCTAAGTTTCCCAAGTGCAAGGTCCCAACTCCACTGCGGGAGAGACCGATTACTACTCAGATAGTCCACCCCAGGGAGGTGTCCGAATTAAAGACGAAGCTGAGTCAAGGGATACAACATATTTTTTTTTCCACCCTTCCCCTGAAGTTGAAGAGGTTAAGGAGGTAACGAAAGTATCTGCAGTTCACAGCCCATCATTCCCATCAACACCTCAATTTTTTGTCCAGTACATCCCCATTGTCATCCATACTTCGTTTCCACCTCCTCCTCCTCCTTTTACACATCAGATCCTTGCTCTACCTCCACCTCCGCCAATGGCCAATGTCCCTGGCTTCCTGCTGAATAAATATGCTCCTCTGGCATTACCTCAAGTGCTAAATGACATGCCATAGGACTATTTAAAGATCTTACCCCCATTTAATGGGGAGAATGAGATCGAAGCTCAAAAACATCTCGAATTTTTTTGCTCTTTCGCAGAAAATTTTAATGTGGAACATTTGGATGTAGTCCTAAGACTGTTTGTGCAGTCTCTGGATGGTGAAGCCAAAAAATGGTTCAAGACACTAGGAGACCATTCCATAACCACATGGGAAGAAATGGAGAATAGTTTCCTCAGAAAATGGGGAGAGAATAAAGATCATGGACATTGTCTCACAGAGTTTAACACGCTCAAGAAAAGACATGCTGAAGGAGTATAAGAATTTATCAAGAGGTTTAACAAGTTGTATCTGAGCCTCCCCGCCGATATGAAACCCCAACAGACTGCAGCCAAGGTTGTTTTTGTGGCCACTTTTGACTCTGATTTTGGCTTCTCTCTAAGAGAAAGAAATCCATCCACTCTGTATGATGCACAAACAGATGCACTGGAGCTAGAAGCAAATTTTGCCTCTACTGGAAAATCCAAGGGGAAACATGAACAGGATACTAGAAGAAGGGGAAAAGAAGAGGTATCCATCTCAAGCCAAGATAGAGATTCAGCTAATGACAGGATTGAGGAGATGAATAAGATGATCAAGAATCTCTCAAGTAAGTTAGTTAAGCTCGAAATGGAGGCCAAAAATTCACCCTCCAAGAATTTCCAAAATGCTCCAAACAGAGTTTATAACCCTACATATAGGAAGCCACCCTTTCAGATACTGCAAAGGGGAAAAAAGGAGCAGCAAGACCAGGTACCGCACCCTCTATATTTGGAAGGACAAGTAGAGGGTCCTATAGAAGACACTACTTATGAGCAGGAGGAGGCATACCTTGCTTTCTCAAACAGTGATGAAGTTGAATGCCCCCTACATGAAAGTGATGAAGTGGAGGTGCAAGCACACACAGAAGGAAAAGCTAATGAAGACACTGAAGATCCTGAGATTGAAGACTACTGCAAGCAGTTCGTCGATTTCATGCAAGCTCAGTTCAATAGAAGATATGACATCAGATCTTCCAGGAAGAGAACTCGCACTCAGGATCAGGAGGAGGACACACCTCAAGAAGAAGCACCTACTCAGAAAGAGGCAACGTCTCAAAGGATCCCAGACAAAGTTAAGAGGCCCCTTAACCAATCTTTTCATCCTGCTGATAAAATTCCTTCATCTTCACAAGTGGCTACACCCCCTAGCGTCAAGCCAATCACAAAAGAAGTCAAGCCTCCCCCCCAGAACAAAGACCCCTAAGATAAAGAATCAAAATAAGGGTCAGCAGATAGGTCCTCCTCTGCCTTCAGTTTACAAAAGGAGCTGGAGAAAGTAAAAATCCCAGTTCCCTTGACCGAATTGTTAAAACAACCTGCATATCAGTGCCAGGTCACATCCTTTATGCTTCCCCCAGAAGTAATACACATTCCAGACAGTCTGAACCTTCACGAAGAAAGGCCTATGGTTGTATTTGGCCCACATGTCGAGGAATTAGATGCTGCTGCTCCCCCATTTTATGTGTCTTTAGTAATACATGACTTGCTGCTGCATAACTGCATGTTAGATTCGGGAGCCTCTCATAACCTTTTATCCCTCTTTATCATGGAACAACTAGGACTACAGATCACCCGTCCATACAAAGACCTTTACTCATTTGACTCCAAAACAGTTAAATGCCTGGGCATGATAAAGGACTTAGTGTTCAATCTGGCTCAGATCCCAGCAAAAAGTGTAGTGATGGATATAGTGGTGGCTGACATTCCAGCTCGCTTCGGCATGCTACTGTCAAGATCCTGGGGGACTAAAATTGGTGGATCAATAAAGCTGGACTTGACCTATGCCACTATCCCTGTATTTGGTGGTCAAGAGAGGAGGTTGTACCGAGAAACCAGATTTGTCAAGACAGTTACCAAGGTAGATGACTCAGTTAATTCTCCAGTGTATAGCAAGGAGGGATATTTCTCATGTTTAATGCTGGAGGAAGATCAAGAGTATGCTCACGAACCATCATTTTACCAAATCAAGACCGAGCAGTCCATAGGGAATCCTAAATCAGAAATATGGACACTGCATTTTGATGGAGCAAACTCCAGAGAAGGTAATGGGGCTGGAGTATTATTGATTTCTCCTACAGGCCAATGGGTCCCTTTGTCTTTCAAGCTGGAATATGAAGCCACCAATAATGTGGCCGAATATGAAGCACTTCTATTGGGGCTGCAGACAGCCAGAAGCATGAACATACAAAGTCTTAAGGTCCTGGGAGATTTGGAACTAGTAGTCAGACAAGTAAAGAATCAGTGCCAATCCAAACATCCTAGGCTGAGGGCTTATAGGAATGATGTGTGGGATCTGGTGGAGAACTTTTTCTTGGCATTCAATATCCAGTTCATGCCCCGGGAGCAGAATAGGATGGCAGACTCCCTCACAGTGGCTGCCAGTACTTTTCGTCCACCTCAGAATCCTCTCTTGAGATATGAAATTGAGGTACGTTATCGGCCATCAATCCCAGACAACATCAAACATTGGCAAGTGTTTGAAGATGAAGAGCAGGTGAAGAGATTCTTGGAAATGGTTGGGGAATTTTCCAACATGGAGATTGATAGTTGTGAAGAGGAGGAGACTGAAGACCCTTCAGGAGATAAATGGGAAGAAAAGGTGGCTGGCCAAAAATTTCTGCAGTTAAAAGGGAACGTCATTCCCCGAGGACTAGTGCCCTTAGAAAGGTTGTTTAATAATAATTATGTTCCAATGCAGTCGAACAAAGTGGTGGAGGAGAATCTGGTAGAAGATCTAAATCTTGGCTCTGAGGCTGACCCTAAAATCGTGAAATTGTCCAAGAAGGTCTCGGGGGAATACAAACGGCTTTACCAAAAGTTATTTCAGTCCTACAAAGACGTGTTTGCATGGTCTTATCAAGACTTAAAGACCTTTGATATCAGTATCATGCAGCATAAAATTCCACTAAAGGGGGATGCAAAACCACATAAACAGAAGCTCAGGCAGATAAATCCCCTGTTGCTACCCTCTATTGAGAAAGAAATTAAGAAACTGCTGAAGGCCAAAATTATTGTACCATTGAGATATTCTGAGTGGGTAGAAAATTTAGTCCCTGTGCGGAAGAAGAACGAAGAGATAAGGCTATGTGTTGATTTCAGGAATATGAACAGAGCATCCTTAAAGGATAATTATCCATTGCCAAAAATGGATCACATCCTGCAGAAGGTGGTAGGAGCTTCTCGAATGTCGATGATGGATGGATTCTCTAGGTACAATCAGGTGGTTGTACTACCAAAAGATAAAAAGAAGACTGCCTTCACCACCCCGTGGGGATGTTTATGTATGCCAGGATGCCTTTTGGATTGATTAACAAAGGTGCCACTTTTCAGAGGGCCATGGACATTGCTTTTATTGGAGAGCAAGATAAGTTTGTAGTGGTATATCTGGATGACATTACTGTGTTCTCAAAAGATGATGCAGAACACATTGAACACTTGCACAAAACCTTTTAGAAGTGCAAAAAGTATGGCCTCTCCCTCAAACCACAGAATTCCTTGTTTGCACTGGAAGAAGGCAAGCTTTTGGGGCATATTGTAACCAAAGATGGAGTAAAAATAGACCCTAAGAGAGTAGAAGTCATAAATGGAAATTCCCTCCCTAGAAATAAAAAGGAAGTTCAGGTGTTCTTAGGCCGTATAAACTTCTTGAGGAGGTTTATCCCTAACTATGCTGAGATAGTCAGGCATATAACTGACATGTTAAAGAAGAATAACGAGGTAAAACGGTCACAAGAGTCACAGGAGGCCTTTTCCAGGATAAAAAATGCCTTTGCCGAAGCCCCTGTGCTAGCTGGTCCAGATTATGCCAAACCTTTTATGATCTTTTCCTTTGCATCACCTCACACAGTGGCAGGGGTTTTATTATAGAAAAATGAAGAAGGATATGAACAGCATATTGCCTTCTTCAGTCAGGTGCTTTGTGATGTTGAGCTGAAATATAACATATTGGAAAAGCAGGTGTTGTGGATGATTTTTTCACCCTCCTAGAGACAGCCTAGAGTTGCCATAGACCAGTGCCTACAACATCTTATTATAGCAAGGAGCTCATTATATAGCTTGGGTTGTCAGTCCAAAGAGCTCTCTTACTATCTCTTGCTTAAAACAAGGAAACTTGATTTTGAATGGGACCAATTTCTCTCAAAGGTTGATACCAGGAAAAGAATAAAGTAGGAACATTATGTAAGACTTCAGCATGAAAGCATCAGACAGCTAAGAGACCGCTTACTGTAAAGAGGGCCGATTCAAATAATATATCACAGAAATCAGATATCAGGAAGTGAGTGCAGTGAGGAAACATAAGAAGATATTAGCTGACATGAGACTGATACCCAGATACACAACAGAACCATATAAGGGTGCACCAATCTACGAATCCTTATATGACAATGGCGTTTTAAAAGCACCCTCTTCAAGCAACTAATATAGCAGAAAATATGGAAAGAGTGAACATGGAACAGTATACCATGACTAGGCCTATTTAAAGCGCTTGACTAATTCCAGAAAGGGCACCACTTAAGATGAATCCTTACTGCAAACTAGTGAGCCACTCGCATTCTAGAACATGATACAAGAAGATAAATAGCATGAAAAGAGTAATTGTATTAACACATAAGAGAAATTACATACTGTGAGATACCAAAGACCAGAATCCTCAATACAGTTATAACCACTCCTCACTGAGACCCTACAGGCTCTGAAACTTCATACAGAAATGTTACAAGATGGATACAGAAGTCTTCTCGCTGCACAGTTTGCTGACAGAAATCTGGAACCCTTCAAATGTCTTATTTCTCAGTATTTATAGAGAAGATAGAGAATTCTAGAGGAGGAGGTAGATGAAGCACAATTAATGACTTAATTTGAATAGAATGGCGGAAAACATTCACGCCTTCTCTATGAATGACTAGCTATAAATGAATATACCTAAAAATCTGTTTAAATAAATAAATGCCAGGAGATAAAAATCTCCTTATATACAGGACAGAAATGATAAAATATATACACTGTGATGCTTTTAGCTGAGGGAAAATCTGCTGCCGTAGAAGACCTGAGATGATCTGCTTTCCTGTACTGTACTCTCGGCCTTTATTTTTTGGATTTGAATTCTAGCTCTTGAATGCGGGATGAATTTATCTGGAGGGTTCTGAGAATCCATATATGGGTCTTCTTTAATGGCGGTCATCTCTTTCACCTACCCTCAGCTCCTTCTTTTAAATTCGCCAGTGGGATATGTCCTTTGGTATGCTCCTAATCTCTGAAATGGAGGCGACGAATTAAAGCGCTCTCACTGCTATTTTAAAACCTGCAAAACCCAGGAAATGTTAGAAAAACTGACACGGACAAAGGCGGGGATGATGGAGGAGATGATGTGGACACGGACCAAAGACGGGAACACTCAGAGTGGAGGAATAAAAACCATGGAGGTTTTCGCGAATGGATGAAGCGTGACACAGTCTGGACGTGAGGGGAGACTGGCGGCAAATATAAACAAACACATAAAAACGCACACATATATATATGTTGGCACGGAGAAACATTACAGATGTACGGGGGCGAGACAGATAGGTGCACGAGGGACAAGTGGGGATACGACGTGGCGGAGGAGTCAATGGGTGGAAGTGGGCGAAAATGACACGGTGGCGGGCCATAGAACATGATGAACACCTATAAACGCGCGAGCAGTTCTGGTGCATCTCCGCCGTTGGATGGAGATCGGGAGATCCAACGGCTCCCACGAATTCCGGTGCCCGGCGATGGGACGACCTTTAATGCGCGGGAGGAGAGCGGTTTCCCGCCCATACTGAGGACACGCGGCGCGTTCTGTGCGTGATCGCTGCCCCCGCGGTAAATACCGCCTTACCGACGAGAGTGGTGCGGGGTAATACCACCTGTTTGCTGTGCGCAGGGCCCCCCATATGAGTTAATCGCCGCGCCGTTGATTTGATTTAGATCTGACGATTGCGACGACGTCCGGGGTGTTTAACGGTAAGCCCTTTTCCTCCAGCTTGTGGTTTTCGGGCCAGGGGCATGTGGAAGTCAAGGAAGGAGGGGCTAAAGACTCGGGGGCTTTGGCCCGATGTATTTAAAATGCGGGTTTTGACCATTATAAAGCAAAGTTTCGGGCGGATATAGTAGTTTCAAACAGGAGCACAAGATTTTGGGTTGCGGTTAAGGTTTAAATTGGGTCTGAAAGAGGCAGCAAGCTTAAAATTCACAGACAAGGGTAACTATGTACAACATCTCGGCTCCATCTGGGGACGGCATGTATGTCCTCAGGCATGTCGAGAACACGCAGACCACTCAATATTTCATTTTACTACTCAATTTCTTCTGCGCTTCTGCTTCAGGTAATTATCATCACTTTTATCTTTATGGAAAATAAAAACCAAAATAACTTGTGTACAGTATATACAAGCGAGAATTCTTGGCCTGAGTTAGAATTGGAAATAAGGTTTGAGAAATTGGCCATTCACGGGCGCATCCAACAAATCACCCAGTAGATTTTCTAAATAAAAGGTGTTGTTTCTTCCCAGCTTCACTATTTTGAATGGCCCGAACCACAATGGATCAAACTTAGCATGCTTGCCCTTTTCTGCTCTGCGAACATCCCATCTGAGAACCAGGTCCCCAATTTGAAACTTTCTGTCCTTTGCATGTTGATCAAAGATATCCTTCATTTTTTCCTGATATTCTATCAATCTCTGATCTACCTGGTTCCTTGTTTCCTCCAATTCTACCAGCTGATTAATTCTTCTGACCATATCATCTGGTTCTTCTTGGTTCTCCTGCATAAAACGTGCTACTGGCAAAGCCAGTTGTAAAGGGAACACAGCTGCTCTGCCATATACCAGCTCATATGGAGACTTCCCTGTTGCTCTTTTGCTAGTGATCCTATTTGCCCATAGAGCAAACTTCAATTGAGAGTCCCAGTTCTTTTGATTTTCATTGATTGTTTTCTTCAGGGCTCTCACTAGGGTCTTATTGGATGATTCTGCTAGACCATTTCCCTGTGGATAGTATGCTGTAGAATGAGTCAGGATGATGTTATACTTTTGGCAGAAATTCACAAATTTGGCAGATTTAAAAGCCTGTGCATTATCAGTGATGATTCTTGGAGGACAGCCAAACCTAGATATGATATTATCTTCTATAAACCTCATTATTACAGTATCTGTAGCATTTCTGGTAGGTATGGCTTCCACCCATTTCGTGAAATAGTCTGTGGCTGTCAATATCCATTTGTGTTGGCCACTTGATGGGGGATGTATCTCTCCTATAAAATCCAGTCCCCATTTCTGAAATGGTTCATTTACATGAATAGGGATCAGGGGCAATGCTGCTAATTTTTGTTTTTCTGCAAATCTCTGGCATTTGTCACATGCTCTGACCCGAGCAAAAGTATCTGAATACAGCTTTGGCCAGTAAAAACCGGCCTTTAAAATTTTATGTGTTGTAGCCCTCCAGCTATAATGTCCTCCACATATCCCCCCATGGAATTTTGTCATTATATTCTGCACTTCATTTTCTGTGAGACATAACAACAATATACCCCGAGGGTCTCTCCAATAGAGATGTCCATTGGCAATGACATATTTCTGAGATTTCATCCTTACAGCTCTGTATTTTACTTTGTCACAGCCTGTAGGACAGCTGAGTGTTAAAAGGTATTCAACAATTTCTTTGTACCAAGGACTAGTTAGATATTTCACATGTATCTTTTGAGTAGCTATCTCTAGTCCAGGCTGCTCTCCTTCTTTCTCAGATTCTTCATTTGCCACCACAGATAAATTGATGCCCAAAGCCTGATGATTTGATTCAGACAACATTTTGTCTAGTCCCTGTCCTTTAATCAACTTGGTAGGCTTGATGTCTAGATCATATTCTTGTATTTTTGCAATCCACCTTCCTCTTCTACCTTCGCTGTCTCCTTGAACTAGAATGTCTTTAACAGCTGCTGTAGGAACATAAGCAGTAATATGAGATTGCAAAACATAAACTCTAAAAGCTTTAAGGGACTTTACCAGGGCATATGCCTGCTTCTCCAGTATATTATATTTCAATTCAGCACCATACAGCACCTGACTGAAGAATGCTATGGGTTGTTCATATCCCTCTTCATTTTTCTGCAATAGTACTCCAGCAATTGTGTGGGGTGAAGCAAATGAAAATATCATAAATGGCTTGCTGTAATTTGGTCCTGCTAGCACTGGAGCCTCAGCAAATGCCTATTTTATTCTTGTGAATGCATCTCTAGACTCCTAGGACCATTTCACTTCGTTGTCCTTTTTCAACATATTAGTTATGTGCCTAACTATCTCCAGCATAGTTAGGAATGAATCTTCTCAAAAAATTGATTCTGCCTAAAAACACCTGTACTTCCTTCTTATTCCTTGGCAAAGGAATGCTATTTATCACTTCAACTCTCTTAGGATCTATTTTCACGCCATCTTTAGTTACAATATGCCCTAAGAGTTTTCCCTCATCTAATGCAAACAAAGACTTTTGAGGATTTAGAGAAAGGCCATACCTTTTGCATTTCTCAAAAGTCCGTCTTAGATGCTCAATATGCTCATCATCATTCTTTGAAAATACTGTGATGTCGTCAAGATATACCACCAAGAACTTGTTCTGTTCTCCAACAAAGGCTATGTCCATTGCCCTTTGAAAAGTAGCTCCTGCATTAATCAATCCAAATGGCATCCTGGCGTACATAAATGTTCCCCAGGGAGTGGTGAATGCAGTTTTCTTCTGATCTTCTGGGAAAACAGCTACCTGATTATAACCAGAGAAACCATCCATCATTGACATTCTGGATGCTCCTACTACTTTCTGCAGGATGTGATCCATTTTAGGCAGTGGATAGTTGTCCTTGAGAGATGCTCTGTTCAAATTTCTGAAGTCCACACACAGCCTTATTTCTCCATTCTTCTTTCTAACAGGAACAAGGTTCGCTATCCATTCTGAGTACCTCAAGGGCACAACTATTTTAGCTTTCAGCAATTTTTTAATTTCCTTTTCAATTGAGGGAAGAAGCAAAGGATTTATCTGCCTAAGTTTCTGCTTGTATGGCTTTGCATCCTCCCTCAGTGGAATCTTATGTTGCATTATATTTACATCAAAAGTTTTTAGGTCCTGATAGGACCAAGCAAAAACATCTTTATAAGATTGGAATAACTTCAAATATTTTTCTCTGTATCCTTCTGGGACTCTTTTGGATAATTTAACGATTTTGGTATCAGTATGAGTACCAAGATTCAAATCTTCCACTTGATCTTCTTCTACTACTTTGTTAAGCTGCACTGGAACATCATCTTTATTAAATAATCTTTCTAGAGGTACCAGGCCTCTAGGTATGACATTACCTTTCAGCTGCAGCACTTTATTACCTACTATATCCTCCTCCCATTTATTTTCTGCAATATTTTCAACTCCCTCTTCCTCATTATCATCAATCTCCATATTTGAGAATTCTCCCACTGTCTCCATGAATCTTTTCATCTGTTCATCATCTTCGAAAACCTGCCAATGCTTTATATTGTCTGGAATGGATGGTCTGTACCATACCTCCACTTCATATCTTAACAGTGGATTCTGAGGAGGCCGGAATGCATTGGCAGCTACAGCGAGAGAATCTGCTATTCTGTTTTGCTCCCGGGGCATGAATTGTATGTTGAATGCTAGAAAGAAGTTTTCTATCATGTCCCATACTTCATTTCTATATGCTCTGAGCCGTGGATGTTTAGTTTGGCATTCATTCTTAATCTGTCTTACCACCAGTTCAGAGTCTCCCAAGACTTTCAGACACCTGATGCCCATATTTTTTGCTGTCTGCAGCCCCAATAACAGTGCCTCATATTCGGCTACATTGTTTGTAGCCTCATACTCCAATTTGAAGGACAACGGCACCCATTTTCCTGTAGGAGAAATCAACAATACCCCAGCACCATTTCCTTCCCTGGAATTTGCCCCATCAAAATGCAAAGTCCAAATTTCTGATTCCTGATCTTCTTTAGGCATCTCAACTTGGATTTGACCAAAAAGAGGCTCATGAGCATAATTTTGATTTTCTTCTAACATCAAACATGAAAAATCCCCTTCCTGACTGTAGATTGGTGAATTTTCTGAGCTATCAGCCTTAGTTACCATTTTAACAAATCTGGTCTCCCTGTATAGCCTCCTTTCTTGACCTCCAAAGACTGGGACAGTAGCATATGTTAAATCCAATTTAATTGTTCCCCCAATCTTTGTACCCCAGGACCTTGACAACAGCATGCCAAAGCGGGCTGGGATATCAGCAACTACAATGTCCATGACCACACTTTTTGCTGGGATTTGAGCTAGATTAACCACCAAATCTTTAATCATTCCCAAGCATTTTACTCTTTTAGAATCAAATGAATATAAATCTTTATACGGTCTGGTTATTTGCAGTCCCAGTTGTTCCATGACAGACAGAGGCATAAGGTTATGGGAAGCCCCAGAATCTAACATACAATTGTGTAACAGCAGGTCATGAATAACTAGGGATACATAAAAGGGAGGAGTAGAAGGGTCTATCTCCTCGACGTGTGGGCCAAAGACTACTATGGGTCTTTCTTCTTGAAGGTTTAAGCTATCAGGCGCAATTGGTATTTCAGGAGGAAGTATAAAAGAAGTGACTTGACACTGATATACGGGCTGCTTTAATAACTCAGTCAGGGGAACAGGAATCTTAATCTTTTCAAGTTCTTTTGCAGATTGAAAGCGGACGGGGGCTTTTCTATCGCTACATCTTTTGACTCCTTATTTTCAACTGAAGATTTAATTTCTTTTGACACTGGCTCAGCGCTAGGAGGACTGACTATTTTTGAAGAAGAAGGAATCTGATCATTAGACTGCAAGGGAGTATTTAGAGGATTCTTACCTTTTTCTATGTTTCTCTTTGTTGCTGATTCCTTCTGAGCAGATGCTTCTTTCTGAGGTGGTTCTTCTTCTTGCTCCTGAGTTCGGGTCCTCTTCCTTGAGGATCTGAGATCATATTTGACGTTAAATTGGGCTTCCATGAAATCAGCAAATTGCTTGCAGTAATGGTCAATCTCTACTTCTTCGTCTTCTTCTTGCAATGGACATTCTATATCATCATTATTTGAAAAAGCCAGATTTGAATCTTCTAATCCATAAGCTCCATCTTCAGTGGAGTCATCTGCTGGTCCTTCCAGGTACAAGGGATGAGGTACCTGGTCTTGTTGTTCTTTTGCTTCTCTCGGCAAAATCTGCAATGGGGATCTTCTGTACTGGGGATTGTACCCTCTGTTTGGAGCATTGTAATAGTTCTTGGGAGCTGCATTTTTAGCTTCTAGTTCAAGCTTGACCATCTTCTTTATCATCTTGCTTATTTCATCCATCTTGTCAGAGTCTTTGTCTTGATTAAAGGTAGAAACCTCTTCTTTGGCTTTCCTTCTAGTATCCTGTTCGACTTTTCCCTTTAACTTACCAGTGGCAGCTAAATTTGCCTCCAATTCTAGAGCATCTGTCTGAGCATCATCCAGGGTGACAGGCATTCTTTCCCGCAGAGAGAAACCGAAGTCAGAGTCAAAAGCTGCTATGAAAACAACTTTGGCAGCAGCTTGTTGAAGTTTCATATCAGCAGGAAGGTTCAGATATAATTTATTAAACCTTTTGATAAATTCTGCCACCCCCTCGTTATGTTTCTTCTTTAGCGTATTGAATTCAACAAGGCTCTGCCCATGATCTTTCTTTTCTCCCCACTTTCTGAGAAAAGTGCTTTCCATAACGTCCCAAGTGGTTATTGAACGGTTTGCCAATGTTTTGAACCATTTCCTGGCCTCGCCCTCCAAAGACTGCACGAATAATCTCAAGACCACGTCAAGATGTTCAAAATTTAAGTTTTCTGCAAAAGAGCAGAAGGTCTCAAGGTGCTTCTGAGCATCAACTTCATTCTCACCATTAAATCTTGGCAAAATCTTCAAGTAATCCTGTGGCATATCATTTAGCACTTGGGGCAAGGCCAGAGGAGCATATTTGTTTAATAGAAAAGCAGGAACATTGGCCATTGGGGGAGGCGGGGGTTGCACAACAATTTGAGATACAGACGAAGGGAGAGGGGTCGGAGGAAGTGGAGTATGAATAACAACGGGGATAGATTGCACAGAAGCCTGAGGTGTAAATGGGAATAACTCACGGTTGACAGCAGCTACTTCTGTGACCTCTTTAATTTCTTCAGCCTCGGGAGAAAAATAAGGATCTTCTTCAATCCAGGCACTTTCCCTACGTGGAGTCTCTGAATAAAACTCGAGATTTTCTGTTCTAACTTCTTGAGAAGAAGAGGGCGGATGATCTTCAACGGAATATTCAGGGTTTTCAACACAAGCTGGCTTCTTCTCTTTCCAAACTCCCCTGTGAATGATCTTCTCCGGGTCAGACACGTAGGGTGTTTTCAGTTGAGCTGTATCTGACCTCAAATGTGGCCTACGAGGAGCCAGGACTACCAATAAGATTTATCAAATAAAGAACAGTGGAGTCGCCAAGGTGAGAAATCTGCAACTCTTCACCTCTCTGTACTCACCTGATTAGAGAGTGAATATGAGATGTCGAAACCCAGGGAAACTGATATTCTTGAATTCGTTCCCCGGCAACGGCGCCAGAAAGATGTTGTGGATGATTTAGTCACCCTCCTAGAGACAGCCTAGAGTTGCCATAGACCAGTGCCTAGGACATCTTAATATAGCAAGGAGTCCTTTATAATTGGGTTGTCAGTCCAAGAACTCACTTACTATCTCTTGCTTAAAACAAGGAAACTAGATTTGAATGGAACCAATCTCTCTCAGAAGCTGATACAAAGATAAGAGTAGTGTAAAGACATTATGTAAAACTTCAGCATGAAAGCATCAGACAGTTAAGAGACTGCTTACTGTAAAGAGGGCCAATTCAAATAATATATCACAGAAATCAAATATCAGGAAGTGAGTGCAGTGAGGAAACATAAGAAGATATTAGCTGGAACATAAGGGCGCACTAATTTACGAATCCTTAAGCCACTAATATAGCAGAAAATATGGAAAGAGTGAACATGGAACAGCATATCATGACTAGGCCTATTTAAAGCGCTTGACTAATTCCAGGAAGGGCACCACTTAAGATGAATCCTTACTGCAAACTAGTGAGCCACTCGCATTCTAGAACATGATACAAGAAGAGAAATAGCATGAAAAGAGATAATGTATTAACATATAAGAAAAGTTACATACTGTGAGGTATCAAAGACCAGAATCCTCAATACAGTTATAACCCCTCCTCACTGAGACCCTACGGGCTCTGAAGCTTCATACAGAAAAGTTACAGAATGTATACAGAAGTCTTCTCGCTGCACAGTTTTTCTGATTGAAATCTGGAACCTCAACAATGTCTTATTTCTGAGTATTTATAGAACAGATGGAGCATTCTAGAGGAGGAGGTAGGTACCCACATTTACTGATCTAATTTGAGTAAGAATGGCGGAAAGCATTCGCGCCCATTCTATGAATGACTAACTATAAATGAATGTACTATACAGACTGCCTATTGAAATAAATGTTGGGAGATAAAAATCTCCTTATGTACATAATACAAATGATAAAATATATACAAGATGGTATCTTCGGCTGAGGGAAAATCTGCTGCCGTAAGAAGCTTGAGATTTTCTGCATTCTGTACTGTACCCTCGGTCCTCAATTTTGGGTTTCGATCCTGGATCTTTAATGCAGGGCGATTTTCTCTGGAGGGTTCTGTGAATACATTTCTTTGTTCTTCTTTAATGGCGGTCATTTCTTTCATCTACCCTCGGCTTTCCCTTTAAATTCTGCCCACAGGAAATCGTCTTTTATGGGCCCCAAACCTTTGCAACAGAGGCAGCGAATTAAACGCCCTCCTGTTATATTTAAAACCTGCAAAACCCACAAAAAATTAGAGAGAAACTGACTCGGGGGTAAGGAGCGGAGAGGTGCAGATGATGATGACATCGTGGACATGAATCTATAACAGGGATACGAAGAGCGGAAGAGGAAACACAATGAGGGCGTTGACAAATAGACGAGATGCGGTTTTTCTACATGACACAGTGTGGAGGCGGTGACTGAAGAACGACGAACGCAATAAAAACACATATATATACACATATGGCAGGGAGGAATATTACGGATGCACAAGATGGGAACACGTGGATGTATGATGGATAGATGGGGGACTGACGTGGCAGCAGGGTCAACAAATAGGGGGACTAATTTCTAGCTGTCGGATCTTGGAAGATGGATTGACGGTTAGGCCTTTGTACAGGCTTTAACGTGCGGGAAGGTGGTTTCTTGGGCCCGGGTCATGTGATAACGACGATAAAAGGGGCTAAGGCCCTGGGGCTTCGGCTCAATAAATTTAATAGCGGGTTTTAAACCTTTGTATAATGCATTTTGGGCGTAAAAGGTAGAATCAAGCGGGAGCAAGAGGATCCCTGGGCCACGGTGGAAGATTCAAAATGGATTCGAATGGGGCAGCAAACCAAAAATTTATAGGCAGGGGTAAATATGCACAACATTACCCATCATTTTGTGGGTGGTATCCCTAGGAGAAAAAATTTCCCCATGATGGTCCTTAGCTGACAACCCCTTGTAGCTAGAAACTAGTTCATTGTGTCATTTCTCTGCCACCTGAGCAGACCATGTGGTTCCTCACCCATCTGTCATGATCATAGGTTTGAAGGTGGGCCTCCCAAACCTAAAAGTATGCCTTTTTATTTGGTAATTGAGTAGTTTAGTTTACTTATAATGGAAACTCTTGAAAATGGATTAGCTGGGGGACTAGGTGGAAAGAGTCGACTATGTCTGTGCTCTTTTCCCCTAAGTCTTTTTTGGATGTTAACCTTGAACCCTAGTCCTGTGAGATCTCGTTTGCTGACTTTGGGGGTTTATGGATGGTACTACATGTGAAACCCTAATTTTGGCTACATGGTCCCACACCCCAATCCAGATATATCACTCCCTTTCTGCTCATTATAACCCCATTCATCATTCCTCCCACCTGTGTCCACATTCCTTGATTGGCTTTGTATAGGGCCTATAGGAACCTCCTATATCATTCAAGGACCCATGATTGTCCCAACCCCTAGTGGGAAATGATCTGCCCCATCTTAAAGCAGGCATCCACTGCTATACTTTACACATCATGCTCTCATTCCATTGATCCTCAAGCAATTAACCAAAGAAAAATCACAAAAGGAAAAAGGCACATGAAGAAGGGTGGAAAAGTCAAGGTCGAGGTAGCTCATGTACCAAAATTTCTCTCTCCTACACATCATTTACCCAAGTGTGGGCTTCCCTTTTATTAGTTCCCCTTCATCACCTACTTCGTTCCATCACTTTATCACATGCCACCACCATTTGAAGGATGTACCATGGACAAACCACCCCCTTTAGAAGCAGAAACAACCTAATAAGGTGCTTAGTTAACCCCCCTTGGGGCTTGGAGACATTAGCACATGCCAAAGCCCACTATGCAAGGGCATGCCATTATGAAGTGCCGCCCTATTTTCCATGGTTTTTAAACTCCTTTACTTGATTTCTTTAATGAATTGGTATACTGCAAGGCAAGGGGACGCATTGGATCTTTTGCAAGATTGCAGATGGTCTCCATCTTGTGTTTGGTCTCCTTATACGGGGTCCTAACCCTCCATAGGGCTACATTGGCATGTGTAGGGTGTGTGTAGAGAGCCACGGGCCTCCACGGGTTCACCATGCCCAACCGACTCCACAGTCACACCATACACTTGGAAGATGATCTCGGATCTATATGATGATGTGGCATCAATTATACCATCATCCTAATCCTTGCAAATGGTCTATAGGAATCTTCCATCTGTTTGGAGACCCACGAGGACACTGTGTGCCTTTGCATCCATTTGTGAGCACCACAGGATTATTACTTGGACAACAAGGGGTCAATCCATTTTCCACTACTTTTGGGAACCCTAATTCACATTATGGCACCTATGGACTTCATTAGGCCTCCTATAATGCCCAATGACACATGTTATTGATCATTCGACTCTCTTGAGAGGCTTACTCCTTTGTTATTGAGCTAGTTTGGTGGGCTTGTCACCAAAAGGTTGTTATTGTGCACATTATTTTATTTTAGGGGCTGCGAAGGCAAAAAATAGCTAAATCTAATTCATTATACATTGTATAAATAGATGATGAGTTGATTAATTCTCCGATCATCACTTCAATTTGATCATATCTACTTGTGATATTTTAATTATCTTTTGAGGATGAGATTTTTGGGATGAATGGATGAATTTTGATGTTTCGTTAATCTTCTTTATCTTGGAGATTCTATGATTGGCATATCTTGGTGATTGGATATATTATTCTTACATGTAAGTACTATGTTTATGCTATTTTTTGATTATTTATCTTGTTGCATTCATGATAGTGGGATTTTCACTATTCTAGGGTTAATTTGCTACTTTTCTTGGAACTAAATTATGGAAATTAAGTCTCTAAGTCGTGTTGTATCAGGGATGGGTCATGTTTGAATGAATTAATTTTCCCTAGAGACAATCTTGTTGAATTTGTCTTGAAAAGTCACCAAATATTGTTGAACGAAGTATAAATGACCTTGAAGTTGCTTCCATTAAGCCCTTAAGCCTAGCGAAGTTAATTTTTAGGCTTCCTTGACAAGTGGAAATCAATCCAAACCATAAATATTCCATGACACCATCTCTCCTAAAGGACAAAGTACATGTCCTCCTCTAGTGATCACTTTAAATTTCATCTTTCTCTTTCACCTTCCTCCTTATCTAGGTCTAACCCCATTCGGTCTCCTAGGGCATCAAATTTTTTATAAACCACCCATCAAAAAAATTCAAACTCTTGGCTCCTACTGTGATGCTGTGTCTCCTAGGTGCCCTCCAATTTTGAAGAAATTCCTACAATAGGATATTGGGATACTGCAAGCCCCAGCTTCGAGATTGAATCTTACCCTTAGTTTCCTTAGGCTAGTAGCCTCATTGGGATTATTACATTATTTCCATTGATATTCCTCCTTTAATCCCCTTCTCCTCCCCAATTAGGTCAAGCATACCCTTACTTGATCATATCCTTTTCCTTGGTCTCGCATGGTCCCAAAAATGTTCGAAGATAATCTCACAAAGACCATTTGGAAACCAACTTTTCACAAGGGTTTTAAGACTAGGTCCCTGCTTTACAAAGCTTATTTGCAACAACTAGCCATTGAAACTCCCTTGGCCCTTCTTAGAAAGCCTTACACCTTGCTCCCCAAGCAAGCAAAACATACAATTGAGTCTCTCTTATGAATAATCCTTTAGGAATCACTCTTTCTCCCTTTGTTGACTCATTCATCCAATGATTCCCTTCATACTGGGTCTCCTCCCATCGGTTAAAGTCTGTAAAGAGTAGGGAGCTTTAGCTAAGGTGACTGTGGGTTATTGCTCCAATGTTTCGCCTGACCTAGTAGTTGTCCCTTCAGGATTCCCTTCTAGGGGCCCCTGCTAGTTTGAGCGGTAACATAGCCAAATGTTGCACACCTTTCGTCAAAGTTCCAAGTAGTGGTACCATATTTTTCTTCAAAGATCGACATCATTAGCTGTCAGCTATTATGTCATTGTAAACCCATTATGCAAATTTGTAATGTAAATAATGCTACTAAGACCATGTGTGTATGTAACAACCTAGGTAAGCCAATTATTTTGGCTACAAGTTTCATCCTAAGAGGTTTTTCGTCTCACTGATTCAGTTGTGTTTTCAAACACGGATGATCGACAAAAATTTTCCTTCCAGCCTCACTCCAAAGCTAGGGTGGAATTTATCAAAGTCTTAGGTGAGTCAAAAATTAAATTGATAGATAAATTAAATTCTACAAGTGGAAAAAATTTTGGGTCTCAAAGAAGACAATTTTTGGAGATCCCCCACCAAAGGAATATTGGAAATTTCAAGAAAAATTGGATCCTTGGGCCATGGTGGTTAAGTAAAAGTTAATTTTTTTAGAAAATTAGCTCAAAATGATTATTTGAGCTAATAAAAAATGGGTTTAATGACAATTTTGAAAATTCCCCAAAAATAAATATTTTTTCAACGACGGAGATTAAAATATCATCAAGGATTTATCGACGACCAATATTATTTTGACGGGGAACAAGCCAACTAGCCCTTCTTTTCCACTAAGAGGATTTACCTATAAATTAACGGTCATTTGTGTCTCAAGTCATCTAATGTTTGGCTAATGTTACTCTAAAAAACTGATGTAAATTATTGTTGATCATGTGCTCAAAATTATGCTCAAAAATTGAAGTTGTCAAAATGGTGTGGAAGTTGAGCGACTATGTAGATCTAGTCATTCTCAATTTGGCGCAACTCGTTTCGCTGAAAACCGACACCGTATGCTCCTAGAAATGCCTTTTGTTCGTTTTTCCAAAGAGGCAAATTTTTCAAAAATGGCAGCTGACAGGGAAAAAATTTGGGCCAGTGGCAAGATGCCATGCAGCTTCTCTGGTTGGTCGAAAGGTATTTTTTTAAGGCCTATCAGGCTTCGTTACTTGTCGAAGTTTCATTCGCTGCTAGTTTGGCATCATTTGGTTGGTTGAAATGATGGACAACCACATGCTGCCACATGGCCCAACCAGAGACCGCCACATGGCAACATGGAAGGCCACAATATATTGGTAGGGGCCAAGCAAACCAGGTGGGGGTCGAACACTTGACCTTCGTCCAACAAACAATTCCATACTCCAACTGCGCCAATGCATTGCTCAATAATCCTAAGGTTAAAACCATTGTTAAATTTTATACGTCAGAGGGTTGGGGGTTGGGGGCCTCAGCTTATCCCGCCCTCCCCCATATTACAACCAATATAACCAGGCGCCAAGAACCGAGGCACGGCGGAGGTATAAACTGCCACCCTTACAACCATCCAAACCTCCATTGTGACCGTTGTGGCCTCTAACCACCAACATTTAGTAGGAAAGTGCCATTTTTCATTAAAAAAAATGTTTAATGTGCCATACCATTATGTTTAATTTTTCAGAATTAAGGGGTCATTGGGGAAATTAATGTTTTGACAATTTCGCTCGAAATTCCATAAAATTGTCTCTGTTTGCCGAAAATGGGGCAAAATTGTAGAACTGGTCCAAATTTTGGGGAAATTGTGGAGGAGTTAGCAAGAAAACTAGGGAGGATCATAACTTTTTTAGTTTGTGACCCATTTCGGATCGGAAAGAAGTTAGACAGCCATTTTTGGGTATTTTGACGCCGATGGAACAGGTTTTGAAGCCATTTGAGCATTGTAAATGTATGTAATCACCATTTTAAGAATAATGAAAGAGGTCCAAGCCATTGGAAGTTGTACAAAGGAGACGTAGCCCAGGAGAGGTGAGCTGCTTCATCATTTGTAGTGTTGTGGTTATTATTATGGTGCATTTGTCTGTTGTTTCTGTATATTTCAGAGTTTATTTACATGCTTTGTGTTTAAAAACTAACATAAAAGCTCTCAAAAACTAGATTTAATCACTTGCAATTTACAAACCCTCAAGGAAAATTTCATTAAGATATCATACAGATCAAGTTTGGTATTAGAGCTTTGGTTTATTTGTTAATGTAAGGATTTAATTTTTTGCAAGTATATGTGGTGCTCACAAGGTTGAAGCTTAAGAGAGGAGAAGGAAAGCTTGTCGTTGCAAGTCCTCAAGTTAGGTCAACGGATAAAAAGAGAATATTTGCCTCAAGCTCCACCACAAATTCTTCCCCAAATTGTAGTTGAAGCTTCAACAAGCATGTCTCACGAAGGAGGAACTAATAACATGTCAGATGAAGAAAAAACTTTCTTTGACATGACTGAAATGGTCAAGTTCTCTATGAAGAGAAGACTTCAAGATTGCAGGTGAAAGTTCCAAGCCTTCAAAAGGAGAGGGTTCAAATGTAGGAAAAGGAGGATATGATGACAAGCCTTCAAAGGGAATTGGTGACAAACCACTCTCTTCTCCACCATCATCTTCACCTCCATCCTAACCTTCCTCTTCTTCCTTTTCCACAACCATTGTTACTCAAACACCTCCACATACCCAAGGGTGCAGGGTAAAACCCCCTTATTAGAACTTGATATCAAATTCGAATTACCTATGTATAATGGTGAAGTGAATGCTGAAAGACTTGATAATTGGGTTCGTCAACTTGAAGCTTATTGTAGGATCCAAAACATCAAATATGATGAAACAAAGATTTAGTTGGACTCATTGAAGTTGGAAAGTGCTGCTTTGATTTGGTGGGAAGCCAAAACACAAGAGGATATGAAAAAGTACGGTAAGATCTCCACCTCTTGGGTAGATTTTATTGCTGCACGTAGAAGACAATTTTATCCATTAGCTTATATGCAAGATGCTATTATGGATTGGCAGAATTTTAGACAACTAAGGGTCAAAGTGTGCAAAGCTACACTCAAGACTTTAGAAGAAGATGCTTGATATTAGGTGTAGACTTGAATTCACAAGACACGTTGTTGAAATATATTAGGGGTTTACACAGTTATTTACGACATACTATCCTTATGTTTAATCCTACAAGTTTAGATGATGTTCGTGTCCAGGAAACCCATCCTAACGCAATAGGGAAAAACATTCCATAAGAGGGTAGCAAGAATCCATTCACAAATGGAGACAAGGGTAAAAACAAGTTCAAAGGGGAGGGAAAGAAGAACACATCCATAAAAAAGGAAAGAGAAAAACTAACTTGCAAACATTGTGCCAAAGAGAGTCATGATGAAGCTCATTGTTGGAAGCTTCATCCTGAGATGAAACCAAAGAAGTTTAATGACAAAGGGAAGCAAAAGACAGTTGCAACTACACAACATGACTTAGGCTCAGATTCGGGAGATAAAACAAAGATCACAGCAATGGGAATGAAAGGTAAGGACATAGCAAACACTAATTTTTCAAGTTGTCCTAATGTTACTAATATGAGAAAACTAGAATTGAACTTTTCCATATTCAAGTTATTTGAAAGCATGCCAAAATTGATAGTCTTTGATAGTGGTTCACAAGCAAATTTGATTTCTGGAGACTTAGTCAAGAAACTAAACTCAGAGACCATTTCTCATCCAAGACCTTATCCTTTAGGTTGGATATGCAAGAACGCAAACTTACAAGTGACGAGGAAATGCATCTTTAAATTTGCAATTACAACAAACTTTCTCGATGAAGTTGAACTTGATGTAGTACCATTTGATATTTCCAGAATTGTTTTGGGAAGCCCATATTTGTATGATAGAAAAGTTATTTTCCATTGCCAGGAAAACAAGTATCACTTGTTCAAATATGGCATATAGTACATTGTTAGAGCACATCGATAGAAACTAAATCTTTCACTTGTAAATATCAGACGAATGAAGAGACTCATTAACTCTAGCAAGATGTTGTGCTTATAATGGTCAAGCAAAGGAATGAAGTTAAATATGAAGCCTTTCAAGGTTGTGATTCAAGATTAAAATATGATTTGGTTGAGGTTGTTAACCAATATTATGAGATGTTTCAGGAGCCAAAAGGATTTCCTCCCAAGAGGGGAATCCAACATGAAATACAATTGTAGCAAGATTTTCCTCTTCCTAACATTGGCATGTACAAGATGTCAGTGATGGAAAGTGCAGAAACTAAAAAGAAAATTCAAGATTTGTTGTACAAACGGATCATCAGACCAAGTACTTCGCCATGCCGGTCACCTATTTGGTGCCAAAGAAGGATGAAACATGGTGCGTGTGTATGGACTTCTGTGCATTGAACAAAATTACAGTAAAGAACCGTTACCCACTTCCTAGAATTGATGATTTACTTGATCAATTTAAAGATACGAAGTATTTAACTAAGTTGGACTTAAGGAGTGGCTATCATCAAATTAGAATTGTTTAAGGTGACATATGGAAGACAACATTCAAAACAAAGCAAGGCTTGTTTGAATGGCTTGTTATTCCTTTTGGTCTTTGCAATGCTCTGGCTACCTTTGTGCATGTGATGAATGATGTACTGAGGCCATTTCTAGATGAGTTTGTGATAGTCTACTTAGATGACATCTTGATTTTTAGTAAATCTCGTGAAAAACATGTCGTGCATGTCAAAAAAGTACTTGATGTCTTAAATAAAGAATAGTTGTTTTTAAAGATGTCAAAGTGTGAGTTTGGAAAAAATTCTTTGGTGTATTTGGGTCATGTTGTTGGAGGAGCTGAATTGAAAATAGATCCCTCCAAGGTTGATGTCATTTTGAATTGGCTAATGCCCAAAAAAGTGACGGAGGTAAGAAGCTTTTTGAGAGCAAGCAAATATTGCAGGAAGTTTATTGCTAACTTATCTTCTATTGCAGCTCCACTGCATGTATTGAGAAGTAAACAGCAAAAAGCATTTGATGCATTGAAAGAAAAGATCAGTTCAGCCCCAGTACATGCACTTCCAAACATGAGTCGATCATTTGAGATTCAGATTAATGCTAGTGATTACGCCATGGGTGTGGTCCTCATGCAACATGGTAAGCCTATCTGTTTTCATTAAGAAACTTTTAATGGTGCAGTGATTAACTATCCTACATATACGAAGGAGTTGTATGCATTGGTGCAAAGTGTGAAAAAGTGGAAACACTACTTGATTGGTAAGGAAACAATCATTCACATTGATCATCAACCATTGCAATACTTACAATCGCAAACAAAGTTGCAGCAATCAAGGCACTTCCGATGGATGGATTTTCTTCAACAATTCCACTTGGTGATAACGTATAAGAAATGTATCTACAATAAATTTACTGACATGCTTTCTACGCCTATTGTTAGTGTTGCTACTATTCTTAAGCATAATTCTATTTTTCATGAGCTATGTTGAACAATATGCTTTAGATAGTGATTTTCAATATGTATATGCAACTTTAAATCAAGGGAACCAGGTAGGGGAATTGGATTATCACATGCATGACAACTTGTTGTACCATCTTGGTAAGCTTTGTATTCCACAGGGAGGAAGAGTCAACATCATAAAAGAGGCACATACTTCTCTTATTGCTGGTAATTTCAGTGTAAGTAAGACAGTGGCACATCTACAGGGGTATTGCTATCGGCCTCATATGCTTGAAAGTGTGTCATGTTTCATTAAAGGTTATTCATTATGTGTTGTTAGTGTAATATTCCCTTTTCTTGATCCCGTCAAACTGGATAGAATTGACCCGTGGTTTTAACCCATGGTATTTTCCCCTGGTATTTCTTGATGGTATTTTCTCATGGTATTGACCCATGGTATTTCTTGTTGGTATTGACCCATCAAGCCTATAAAAGGGGAGAGAAGCTAGGCATTTAGGGCATTCTGGATCAGCTATTTTATTATGTTTGGGTTGAGAACCTGGCTTGGCCAGTTCTATTATTGATCATGGGACGAAAACCCCAGTGATGTTTATGTGGTGAATCTATTCAGGGTTCATAATTGAGCTTCAATTTCTCATATCTGTTGTGTTCTGTGCTTTTATCGCAATTATTTTTAGTTGGAATATTACAGTGGTATCAGAGCTGGTTTTTCTTGCCAGCCTGAGGGTTTTAAGAGTACTAGTTTTGGTGATCCTTCATAATCACCCTAGCTAGAATCTCATCAATTTCGGTGGTTCTACATAACTACCCTAATTGACCATTGCAGAGAAATTACTTGTCCACCATTGAGTTGAGTTGATTGGCAGGTAGAATTTTTAATTGTGGAGGCAGTTGTTGGAAGCGGAACCAGAACTGCAAAAGGCAACGACGCAGGTGCAGTTAGAGAGACACAGACCCATTATCTGTCTGTCAACGAGCAAGGAGTAACTCTGGGGCACGCTGTTTTCCCTTGAGAACTGAGTTTGGCATCATCCCCTGTCGCGGAATGTTCATGACGCAGAAAGGAGACTAATACCCTTAACAGCTATAGATGCTCACGGTGATTGCCGTTCTCACAGTAGCGTGATAGCGTGAGACATATATGGAACGCAGAAGAGTCGTATAAACGCTGGAGTCTGCTGCGTCAACGATCCGCCCAAGCTACGCCTCCCAACGGCACTACCGAGCCTTGGCACCCTGCGCATAGCTCCCAAGTGATCGCTGTCTAGCCGCATGAACGCCGGAAGTCTGCTACGTCAACGATCTGCTCCTAGGTGATCTCTGTCTGCACAGACAGATCTGCAAACTATAGTTTGATCCTTTGAAATATTTAATAATTATTCGGTAAGGAAGAGCGCATCATTTCGTAGTGAGGCAGGGGTACACAAGCCTCTTAAGAAGGCTAAGGGAAAAGTTGCAATTCATGGCTCTAATGGTGAATTGTCAATGGCATTCAAAGAATCAAGCAAAATCGATAACTTGCATATAGCAGCGAGCCACAGCACAAAGCCTCTTTCAACTATTGTAGTTGCGGGAAGAGTTCCTGTGGGAGAAGTTGCTGCAAGTCCTGTTAATACAGAACTTGAGCAAGCAGCAGGAAATACTGCATTAAAAGAGGCCTGGGATTTGATACGTACTGCAGACAGATTAAAGGCTATAGGAGGTAGTGGATATGATACCACAGCCCTTTACTTTGAAGCAGCTTTAAAATTTCTTCAGGGTGCTTCATTGTTGGACCGTTCCAATCTTGAGAATGCAGAGCATGGAGAAATACCTGAGTTTATGACGTTATACACATATGCTGCCAGGCTCTTTGAGTATTGCGCCTCAACATATGAGAGAAACAAAGAAATAGCAGCTGCTGCCCTTGCATATAAATGTATGGGAGTGACACACATGAGGATTGTCGCTTCTAAAACTTCATGTTTAACCGGAGATCAAGCAAATCCAGCAAACGAGATATCAAAATTCCACTGTCTTAAGGAGGTTTTAATGAAAATTTTGAGAAAATGGATCATCTCCTAGAAATTTTGGAAAAAAATCAGAAAAAACTCAATGAATTAGTGAAGATATATGGTCCTTTAAAGAGCCATACCTCCATAGACCAAAAGGATAGTCAAAGGAGACGTTCTCAAGAAGGGTCCACGTCGTTCTGCAACAAGAGCAACCATGGGAGGTGAAGGAAGGACAAAGAAGAGGAGCTAAGCTCTTCACACTTGGGTCTGAATTACAACATACAAATCAGAAGCAAGAACAGAGCGACAGGCCTTTCTCTCGAAAGGTCCATGTTATCCTTCAACAGTCAAAAGATATCCGGAAGGAAGATGTAACAAGCAAGTATCTCTTCGAACTTGGATCCAAATTGCAGGGTACAAAGTCAAAAGATGTTCTCCCACAGCTAGACACATTAGATGCGACTTTGAACTTGATAGATAAATCAGAATGGGAAGGGTCAAGCTGGGCCTTGAAGCCATCCATGCTTGCTTTGATACAACCTAAGTTCTTGGAGCATTCTTGTGAAAATGTTAGACTCACGGTTGCTTCTTGTCTCAGTAAAATCATAGCCTTAACAACACCACTATTGCCCTACAAGGATGACATCATGAGGAGGACTTTTCGGGTAATGGTAGAAGCACTCCAAGGGTTGGAAAACACAACACCACCATTCTTACTTTTCTACCAGAAGCGCACAATTTTGGAACGCATGGCGAAATTCAAATTTGGTATGCTTATGCTGGATCTAGAGTGTGATGATTTAATCCTTCAGATGCTCCAATACTTTTGCAATGGAATTACAACGTCTCATCCAAACTTCATCAAAACAGACATGCAAAAGATCATGTCTCCGATCTTAGGAGAAGATAGGGCCATCTGCGAACAATTGAGATCCAAATTGTTGGCCATTTGGAGGAAGGAGCTAATTGCATCACCTGCTGCTTATGAACTAGTTGAGGGGTTGATCAAACAGAGCATCAAACTACTTAGAAATAAGTTAACCAAGGAGGAACTAACAAAGATTTGTGGAGACGGCAAGAATGAACTAAGGAGGAAAGGCCTATGCTTTGTATGCAAGGGAGTTTGGGCACTTGACCATTCATGTCCAGATAACAAGGAGGCAACAAGGATAGCAAAATTAGAGACTTCTTCAGATCATGGGAATTCATCCCTTGATGGGTTCGCTGGTTTTCAGGAGAGGACCTATGAAGGATTTGAGCAGTCAAATACAAATGGTGAACAACAACACCATGCTCTTCAGAGAAACTTGCAGGACAAGATGATCAGTCAACTTGAAAAAGTACATGACGAAAGGAAGGATGCAATTCCTCCTGGTGATGTGGTAGTTGAATCTATAAATACAACGGAGGACATCCATAAAAAGTATGGGCAATCAGGTATAGACAACAATCAGCCAGTACATCCATGTTTGACAACCAGAAAGGATGGACAACTCATCCTCACATGTGAAGAGGTCCAGGATGAATACACTCAAGGAGAATCAAATAAGGAGAGGATCATGCATTTTGAGGAGAGGATACTCACAACTGAGGGCATATTGTAGCTTGGGCCCTTTGGTGCGGACAACGATGGAGGGTACCATAACCCACAGGTCCCAGGATTTAGGTGGCATTGGGATCCAGGAGAATTCATTGGGGAAATGATTGGCCAAAGGATTGTTTGGGATCCAGGTAAATCTATTCCAGGAAGGATTGGTCAAAGGATTGTTTGGGATCCAGGTATTGAAGGATCCATTCAGAATCGTTCAACATGGAGGGCACATCGGATCGTATGGGATCCTGGTATCAATGTACAAATGCTTCTGTTGTGGATAGAAGTGGATCGCTCGAGGACAAGCAATCTTTGGGCGGGAGGATTTGTAATATTCCCTTTTCTTGATCCCATCAAAGTGGATAGAATTGACCCGTGGTTTTAACCCATGGTATTTTCCCCTGGTATTTCTTGATGGTATTTTCTCATGGTATTGACCCATGGTATTTCTTGTTGGTATTGACCCATCAAGCCTATAAAAGGGGAGAGAAGCTAGGCATTTAGGGCATTCTGGATCAGCTATTTTATTATGTTTGGGTTGAGAACCTGGCTTGGCCAGTTCTATTATTGATCATGGGACGAAAACCCCAGTGATGTTTATGTGGTGAATCTATTCAGGGTTCACAATTGAGCTTCAATTTCTCATATCTGTTGTGTTCTGTGCTTTTATCGCAATTATTTTTAGTTGGAATATTACAGTTAGTAAGCCTACCAATAGAAAGTTAGGATTGCACACTCCACTTCTAGTACATTATTGTCCATGGGAGAGTTTTAATATGGACTTTGTTGGAGGTCTTCCAATGTCAAAGAGGAATCATGATTATCTTTTTGTGGTTGGGGATAGGTTCAGAAAAATGTGTATTTTGATGCCTTGTAAAAAGCAAATTACAACTGAACAAACTGCTCAGTTATTCTTTCAGAATGTATGGGTGCATTTTGAATTCCCCACATCCATTGTTAGTGATCGAGATTCCCGCTTTGTTGGGAACTTTTGGTCAAGCTTGTGGGGATTTATGAACACCAAATTGAAATAGAGTACAACATTTCATCCGCAATAAAATGGCCAAACAAAGTTAATAAACAAGACAGTGATACATCTTTTTCGTGGTTATTGCAACAAGCATCCTAAGTTGTTGGATGAAAACTTGCACTATATTCAACATGCTTACAACCGGACCAAGCAATCTTCAACTCAAACATTGCCATTTGAGGCATGTTTAGGACACTTGCCTAAATCTCCTTTGGATTTCATTTTTGGAATGGATGTTTCTATTGATGGTCATAGTGACATAGACAAAGCTAAGAGGTTCATTGAACAAATCCAATTGGCGCATCAAGCAGTCCAAGAATAGCTGGAAAAGAGCCAAGTCAAGTACAAAACAAGGCACAATAAGCATCGTGTATATCACAAATTCCAAGTCAGTGATAAAGTTTGGATTCACATTAGCAAAGAAAGACTTCAAGGAGAAGGTAAAAAACTGAAACCAATTCGATATGGTCCATTCAGAATTTTAGAAAGGATTGGTGATAATGCTTTCAAGTTGGATTTGCCTTCATATATGCAAATTTATGTTGTTGTTAATGTTGAGAACTTAGGTTGTATGAGCCGCCTTTGATTGAAGATCAAGGAGAACATGTTCAAATTCCTTCCATTAAGGATTTTTCTCCTGAATACCTTAATGAACTACAACAAGACACGATTATTGACAGAAGAACAAGGTTTTAAAAACGAGGGAATGTGGAGAACCTTCATGTAGGGCTCAAAGGCATGAATCCAAGTAAGGCCAAATTGTTCGATATTGGAAAGTTGAGGGAACTGTACCCTCATCTACTGAACAACTGAACGTGATCTTTTGGGGTCCAAAAGCTTCTAGTGGGGACGAGTTATCAGGTGCTCAAAAATGAAATTTGTTAGAATGGTGTGAAACCTGAATGACCTCGTAGATATCGTGGTTTCTAATTTGGCGCAACTCGTTTCATGGAAAACCAACACCGTATGCTCCAAGAAACTCATTCTGTTTGCTTTTCCAAACAGCTATGTTTTTTCAAAAATGGCTGCTAACAAGGCAAAAATTTGGGCCAATGGCAAGCTACCATGTGGCCTCCTCTGGTTGGTCGAAAGGTATTTTTCTTAAGCCTGTCAAGCTTCGCCACTTGACGAAGTTTCATTGGCTGCTGGTTGGCGTGATTTGGTTGGTTGAAATGATGGCCAACCACATGCTGCCACATGGACCAACCGAAGGCTGCCATGTCACAGCACGAGAGGCAATAAAAATTTGGTAAGGGCCGACCAGACCTACGTCCAACAAACATTGCCATACTCTAACTGTGCCAACGCATTACTTATTAATCCTAAGGTTAAAAACCATGATTGTTAAATTTTATGCACCGGAGGGTTGCCCCCCCCCCCCCTCCCATATTACAACACATAACTAGACGCAAAGAACGGGGGGCATGGCGAGGGTATAAACTGCCACCCAAACCTCCAATGTGACCGCTGCGGCCTATAACTGCCAATGGTTAGTAGGACTATGACATTGTTTTATTAAAAAAAAATTTAATGTGCCATACCATTATGTTTAATTTTTCAAAATTACAACATCATTAGGCAAATTAATGTTCCGACAATTTCACTCGGAATTCCAAAAAATTGTCGCTCTATTAGCCGAAAATAGGGCGAAATTGTAGGACAGGTCAAGATTTTGGGGAAATTGTGGAGCGGTTAACAGGAAATCTAGGGAGGCTCACAACTTCTTCATTATTTGACCAATTTCAAATCATAAAGAGACTAGACATGCATTTTTGGGTATTATGAAGCTGATGGAATAGATTTTGAAGCCATTTCAGCATTGTAAATGTATGTGATCACCATTTTGATCATAATGAAAGAGGGCCAAGCCATTGAAAGTTGGACCAAGGATACGTAGCCGAGAAGGGGTGAACACCTTCATCATTTGTTGTGTTGTGATTATTATTATGGTGCATTTGTCTGTTGTTTATGTATAATTCAGATTTTATTTACATGCTTTGTATTTAAAAATTAACATAAAAGCTCTGAAAAGCTCAATTTAATCACTTGCAATTTACAAACACTCAAGCACAATTTCATTAAGATCTCATATAGATCAATTTTCCTGCTGGGAAGATTGGAATAATCATAATAAAGACTTTGGGGCACAGTTCATGGTGTCTATGATCTATTGATTTGTGGTATGTGTTGGGTACGAGCATCTCTATATTGTGCTTTGTAATTGTTATTAATCATTATTTCATTGTAGGTGATAGGAGCATTCTATTGGTAAGTTGTGGGCTTATATTAGGTGATCTGAGTCACTGTGTGTTCTAACAGTTATATTTGAGAAATGAAGTGTTTACAGGTTCCCTAGGCCTTGGACTCCAAGTTCACAAACTATGGATAGAGACTGACTTTGTTTGGATCCCAATTATTTTTATGGTTCTCTAACTTTGCTAAGGTTGTGGTTTCTACATTTGTCTTTTGAAATACATTTAGCCATTATCAAAGATTTACACAAAAACTCTAACTTCTCAAAATTTTCTCAAACATTGTACAAGTATATTTTGTAAATATGTTTGTAAAACAGATTTTTGTAAATAATCTATTTTCTAAGTTTTGTTTTGCATCTGGAGTTTTTGGGTTTTGAATTATTTCAAAATTTTTGTATATATTAGGGTTTTGGGCTATTGTGATTTTATTTGTGCAAGTGAAATCAAAGGAAAATATTTGTATTAAGAGCTATATCTAGGCCTTTGAGGGTAAGATACAGTCTCCAAATTTTTGCAGGGCAACTACTGAAGAAAATTTGTAGGAAAATTGAAGATCCGAAACAAATCTATTTTCTGGCAAGGGTTATAACTTTTTTTAGGGCTCTAAGGCCTAGAGTTAGCTCTTTGACCCCATGCATCAGCCTCCTAAGGCCCTATGTCATCCTTTTCCAGCCCCTAGAGGCTAGTTGTAAGCCCTAAGGGCCTCGGCCCTCTTTCCTTCCCTTGGTTGTGGTGTTTTTGGGTCTTTTTAACCCTACCCATCAGCCTTAAAAGCCACAGCCTCCCTTCCTAAGGTAGTCACAGGCCTTGAGGGCTTTATAACCCTAGGTCATAACCCCCTAGCACCTTTCGACCCCCTCCTTAGGCTAGAAAACAGCCTTTAGGGCTTGTCATGCCCTCTTTTGAGCCCTCGCTCCCTTGTTGTAGACCCTTTTCCTTAGTCGTTTCCTTTTCTTGGACTTTTCCATTGTATTTTTCCGTCTTCCTAGCACTAACTTGACCTCATTCATCCCTGGTTGGTATTTGAAATTTTTGTACTGAATATTGATGGGTTTTGCAAGGAGAAATTGCCTTAAGTTTGGTGTTTTCAGGTTTCATTGGAAAAATTTTAACTTGGAAAAGCATTCTTTAAGGCCTTGGGCAGCCTCGAGGGTTTTATGTCTAAAATCTCCATTTTCCTCTATGTTTACTAGAACTCTCTGAATGATTCATTAGAGTGGTAAATTTCATTCTTAAATGCCCTAAAAATCACATCTAAATAGTCTAACTACACTAAAGTTTCATGGTAAATTTTTTTATAGATATGCCCAATTTGTCCCACCATCAAGCTCCCCATTCTCCAAAAATGGTTCCAAGGATTTTGGCATATTTGTAGTAAACTAATTCAAACATAGGGCACCAAAAAAACAAAAAATTGGCATTAAACACCCATATGAAAAAAATAATAAGCAATAACCACCTCATTAAATAATAAAAAATTACTACCTTATTTGCAATGTGAATGAAAAATGGCAATGAGAAGGTGCATAAGAAAGTTTAAAAATAAAAATAAAAATGAAGCTTGTTGTCCAAATATTGAAAAAACCCTTGCATTGGCTCACTTGCATGAAAATCATAACAAATGGAAAAAAATAAACAAAAAAATAAAAATGTTGGTGAACAAAGAGGCAAGCAAGAATAACCCTAAATCTATGAAAGAAATCATTGACATGGGGGTTTTTAAGAACATACATTTTAATGGAAGAAATGAAGTTTGTCTCACTGATCTTCAAATTTTGATCCACAAAAAAAATTAGTTGGTGGTGATAATGGTTGTTTGATCCTCAATCCCTCCTTGAAAACCACCATAAAGCTCTTGCCCTTCCTTCTCCAAGACTAAAAAACTAAAAAGATCAAGTAAACTACTAAACTCGCTTTTCCAGCCGCGGCCTAGCCTGCCCGACGATATTTGAGGTTGTAGCGTGCTATTTTTCCGAAATATGGGTGATATTTCGAAAATATTGCGATATTTCCAGGCAAGAAAAATATCGCGATGTCGATATTTTGGCGATATTATCAATACTAGAGAAAAGTACCTGCAACTTCATTACTAGCAATTTCACAAAGATGTTGAATCACTTCATATATCCAACAAGGGATCTCAAAATAGTAGCGTTGGATGAACAAAAGGCTACATAGTGTAAAAGACTTCATAAAGTGATGCTACAGATACAAAATTCCGAATTGCACTTTTTCCATTTGGTGGAATAAACATCGTATTTGGAGCATCATTGTTAATATTAGTGGGAAACTATAAAACCAAATCTACAAATTCAATGTAGGTAGTTCAGATGGCGAGGGGAAATGTACAAGTTGTATAATGAACCTTTGGTATCCTAAACTACCTTCTCGTAAAGAAAGATGAAGCCCAAAAGAAGGCCAAACCAATGTCCAGAAATGCAAGATCATACACAATAGCATAAAACAATCGAAAAAACCCTAGCTCTTGGACTGGTTAATGGAGAGCCATAAATCTTTTGATAGTTTTCTAGCAGATCCAATAACCTGAATACCCCTCGCTGCACCCCCATTGGTGGAACATGCGGTGATCCCGGGGTGGAACATTTGGTAGTCGGCATGGGGACAAACATTGAGGCACGTTATGAGCAAGGTGTGGTCGGCAATTGGGTGGGACACCACTTGGAAATCGACGTTTTCTTCTGACCCGGAGAACATTTTGCTCTTGGCAATATAAATGCTTCTGAACCGTTTTCTCTAGGGTTTCCATTTTCGCGCTGGGGGCTCATCACCGTGGGGGGTTTGTGCTACTATACGATGGTTTGTTACACTAATCTTTGCTTACGGCATGCTGTTGCAGTCACTACTGAGAGGCAGCCTGCACGAGTCGGGCGTTTTTTTTTCAACTTTTTCTCCATTATCCCTAGTCCCTCTAGGTTCTCGAGCAAGTTATTTATTTCTTCGCTCGTTGTTTTTTCGGTGTCTTGCTGTCGTTTTTTGGATATTGTTGGTTTCTCTACGGAGGTGGTTATGCTTGTAGTGTTGTAGTCTTCTGGTGTCTGTAGGAGGTTTCTGCAGAGGCAGTGTTGTTTTTCCGGCTGAGCCTTGCTAGTGGTTTGGGGTTTGGTCCTTACCTGTTGTTCTTCTCACGGTCTCGGTGGTTGAACCGTTTTTGGTCGTCTACTTGTCAATTATGTCCTTTAGTTTTCCACAGAGCTTTGAGGGTTTTTTACTGTCGGTCCGCTTTCCTCGAACTCATGGGTAATGATAGGGAATTTGTTAACGTGGAACCTGTAGCAAAAGACATTCTGTCCGTCGAGGGTATCGAACCCACTAAACAGAATTTAGAAAAAGTTTCTCTTTCGGCTCAGTCACATTCCGACAGGGGTGGGTTGGATAAACTAAGGTGGAATCCAGTGGATGGCTTGGCTTCTTTAGGAGGTGGTGAAAAACAAAACCTAGTTCCTAGGGTTTCAGTCAGTCCTGAGGCAATTTCTCCCCCGGTTACCAAAGGATCGGTTATGGACCATTGTGGTTTGGTCGCTTCGTTAGGAAAGGTCAAAAAGAATCAGTCTCCCCGCCCTCTATTTAGATCTGGAGGTTTGAAGGATGTTGTGCTGGGAGCGGGTGGTGAATCGTCTGTGTGGTTGGGTCAAACCCTAGAGGTTGGGGTCCAGCTGTTTTCGGAGGTAAAAGGTGGTGTATCCCTCAGGCAGGATAATACTGCCCCTCATACTTTCACCTCAGGAAAGGATGCAGTTTTCTTGGGTGGTCTTACCGTTAATGAGTTAGCCAGGTGAATAGACCTGGATTGGGGTACAAAAGAAATTTTGGGAAATCACACAATTGGTGGTTTTAGTGGAGGCTTCCCTTTCCAGCCGGATTTGGGTTTTGATCGGGCCGGAGATAACATAGACTTGCACTATGAGGGCCAATGGACTGGTGGTTTTGGGGGTTAGATAAGGCGTTTTTTGGCCTCGCTTCTACATCCGGAAAGGAGAATCTCTCTCTGGGGGGAATAAGATTTCTTCGGGAGGCTCTAAACAAAATGAGACGTCGGGAGCTCGTATAAAATCCTCCAAGTTCTCTGTTAAATTCGACGGATAGTCTAGGGTGAAGTGGAAAGAAGGAAAGTCTTGAGTGCCCAAATCTGGTCTTTGGCGTTGATCTCCATTTCGATCGTGTGATGGCATCATCGGAGTCGATTCTGGTTGGCAGAGCCAGAGGTAAATTTTTCCTGGCCGAATACATAACTAAATGGATTAATCGTAGCTGGGTGGATGCCCCAGACAGAGAGGTGGAGGTGATAACCTTGTCAAAAGGTTGGTTTTATGGTCAACTTCAAGAATGCAGCGACCCTGGAATGGGTTTTATCAAGACAATGGAGGTTTGGTATCACTCCCATCCTCTTTAAGAGATGGACAGAATAGGTGGATGAAATTCCAATATGGGTAAGACTCCCTACCCTCCCCCCATATTTTTGGACCAGGGAGGTTTTCGAGGCTATTGGGGATAGCCTTGGGTCCTTTCTGGAGGCGGACATGTCTTTCTTGGAGACCTGCTCCAGGATTACTGCACGCATTCTGGTTAAACTTGCCCTGAGCGATGGCCTGATTCCAAAGGTTATTCTCAATGCTGATGGTCATGCTATTGAGCAATTGATAGACTACGAACACTTATCGTTTAGATGCCATCGCTGCCACAAATTGGGCCACCTAGCGCAGGATTGTCCACTAGGGTTCTCAAAGAGCAGGAAACACAAGAGTGAGGCCACTCATGGTCCCAGGTTCAAATTTGAGGCCCCTGCTCATGAAGAGGAGATGGATGTTAGGATGGATATGGCACACATGGTAAATAACACTCAGCAGGAGGATGAGGCTCACATGTAGGAGGGGACTATAGTTGAAGTGGTGGACATGCAAGACTCTGTTCCAATTCAAACTCAGGAGTAGACAATGACTACCCCTGCTGATCCAACATCGGATTTAGCGGGTACTACCCAATGCCCCTCTTCTCTTGCTTTAAACTCCTTTGATCTTTATTTTAACTGTATGAATTTTCCTGGTCCCTTAAGAAGGTGTGATCTGTCCCTTACAATCTCCGCCCATGTGACAAGAAAGTTTTGGACAAAGGGGTTCATGGTGGGTTAGGTGGCATTCCAGCCTCAGATAAATTCAAACATATGAGGGGGAAAAAATCGAACTTTTCCAAAGCTAAACTTAAGGTCATTCTTGATATAGTTGATAGGAGACAACTATCCCTAAAAGGGGCACTTAGAGCTGCAGTTTCCCTGGGCTTGGTTATTAAATGATTGTTTTATCCTTCAATTGTAGGGGCCTGTCTAGTGCCCCCAAAATACTAGCGTTCAGAAGTCTTTTCTCCCATTATAAACCCAATGTTTTATTTCTTCAAGAAACTCTAGATTTGGGGGACCACATCTCCTCGTTTTAATCCTCTTTCCTCCCTGAGTGGACTTTTGTCACCTCATATGTAAAGGGTCGTTCGGGAGGCCTCACTACTGGTCTTGGAAATGGCTCTGTCAAGTTGCTTAACTGCTGGACCTTGAACCCTCTAATCAGGGTGGAGGTTACTTCCTTGGAGCTGGTCTGAAGTTTCACCCTTGTCAATATATATGGCCCCTGTGCTGACAGGATTGGCTACTGGAACTCTTTGTTTGACAAATCCTTCATGAAAGCCTCACATGTGATTGTTGGGGGCGATTTCAATTTCTCCTTGGGGCAATCGGAGGCTTGGGGCCCAAATGCTAGGACTGATCCTGTTGTGAAACCAACTCCAAAAATAGAATAAAAGAGATATCAACGCCTTATAAATAAGCCACTTAGAGGGGGCAACCTCCAATACATTACATGAACTAACAATTCTTGGATGATACAAATAACAAAACCTCTTTTCTATATATAATATATAGGAGTCCATGGAGCCACAATGTAATCCTAGCCAACCTAACAATAATAATGTAAGGGCACAATAATAAAAATATGGGGGTTACAGGAGTACAAAAATAACAATAAGGAGGGCTACACTAACATAATAAGGGACTACACTATTAATATAGGGACTTAACATGCCCCTCTCCTTCAAAAAAGTGTTGTCCTCAACGCTTGATTATTTCTTGATGCTTCTGTATAAAATTCTCATCCTCCTATGTGGAATCTTCTACAGGAAAGTTCTTCCACTTGATGAGATACTCTGAAATTGATCGTACCTGTCGAGTTCTTGTTTCTGTGATTGCTTCAGAACTTCTTTCAATGTGATGTTGATTTTCCGGTTGTTTCATTAGATACTGCACCAAAGTTAGGTTATCTTTTGAGAGTTGGATAACTTGTTGTTGATGCTCGATATGATCTTCCACTAATTTATCATCCATATTAGCTATTGTTCGATCCTTCAAACCATCCAACTTAGCCTCCATTTCTGCTTTTAAACCATCTATGTCATCTTCGGTTGCTCTTCGTAAGATCGAAATTTGTTGCACTTGGTACCGTAATTTTGATATCTCATACTGCAATTCTTCCTCTTCATGTGTCCTAGTGTAGCTTTTTGAGGGCTTAATGGGTATGGAATTATTTTTTGGAGGCATTGCAAAACCCAATACTGATAAAAATTCTAAAATATGCCCTTGGAATCACTTCAAACTGCTTTTCCAAACAAATGTTATGCAATTCTAAAAACCAAATACACACCTTTATCTTGATTTTGAGGAGCTAGATATTGAAATTGAATTATCTTTGTGATTTCGGATCTTCAATGTCTGAAATTTGGCCCTGAAGTAGTCCTCTGAATATTCTTTGCAATGCCACAAGTCTGACTTGATTTGGATTCTTCAAGACAAAGTTATGTCCAATCTCCCACAATGACCTAATTATGGATTGGTTCAGTAGAGCGAACTTGTACGACTTGCCACGTGTCATTTTCTCCTTTCACTCTGACATTTATAGACAGGAAACTACAGTCCGTGTACTTCTAGTCACGTTTTACAGAATTCCAATCCAATTCTCAGAGATAGAGTTATGAAGATTTTCCCACGATCACCTCTTTGAGATGAAATTCGGGAGCCTAAAAAAGACCTAACTTCCACAGATCATATCTCCGAAAATATTTCGAACCAAGCTCTGAAATTGTGCGACAATGTTCCTCGGGATGTCGGCTGAGCGCTCTAAAAATTTCAGCTTTTGAACCTTCGTAGAAACAAAATTATAGCGAAAATTCCACGATGACCTTTATAAGTGAAATTCAAGAGCTTGCAAAAAGCCCTAACTTCCACAGATCATATCTTCGAAATATTGCGAACCAAGCTCTGAAATTTTGCGACGATGTTCCTCAAGATTTCGGCTTTGTACTCTAAAAATTTCAGCTTCTGAACCTTTGTAGAAAATACGTTATAGCGAAATGCCACGATGACCTGTTTGGAGTAGCGAAACCCTAGAATCCAAAGCTCTGATACCAAATGTTGTGAAACTAGCTCCAAAAATATAAGAAAAGAGATATCAACGCCTTAGAAATAAGCCACTTCGAGAGGGCAACCTCCAATACATTACATGAATGAACAATTCTTGGATGATACAAATGACAAAACCTCCTTTCTATATATAGGAGTCCATGGGGCCACAATGTAATCCTAGCAAACCTAACAATAATAATATAAGGGCACAATAATAAAAATATGGGGGTTACAGGGGTACAACAATAACAATAAGGGGGGCTACACTAACATAATAAGGGACTACACTATTAATATAGGGACTTAACAAATCCCTTAGCGGAGTTATTCCTCAAGAAACTTCGGGATGGCAAGCTGTTTGATCCAAATCTGAACAAAAATTCTCCTACGTGGAGAAACAATAGTGGGTAAGGCTAGGATTGCCAAAAGATTGAGCCTCTTTCTTCTAAATGATGATTTCGCTTCCAAGGTTGCAAATTTTCATCAATGTGCTGACTCTGGTGGTGTCTCGGATCATTCTCTAATTCTACTTGAGTTGAAAGGGTCGTTTAAAAAGCCTGCCTCACCTTTCAAATTCAATTCAGGTTGGCTGAAGGAGGGGGGCTATCATAAATTGGTGGTCGATACTTGGAGACCTATGAATGAGAGGGATGGTTCTTATGCACAGGCCCTTGTAAAGAACCTAAAAAATATCAAGAAGGCCACCATCTCTTAGGCCAAAGAAAAGGAGAAAAAGGACTCCAAAGACCTTCTTGATATTACTGAGGCCCTGGAGCAGATGTATGGTAACATCGATGTCGATTTTGCTGATGAAGCTTCCCGAGACAGATTAAGAGAGTTGGAAAATAGGAAAAGGATGTTGTTGAGGGATAAGGAAGCTAGTTGGAGACTTAAGAGTCGAGCCATATGGTTGGTTACAAGCGGGCGACGAGAATACCAAGATTTTCCACAACTATGCAAAGGGCAGAAAGAACTCTACTACCATTTGGGAACTTGCCACCTCGGAGGGTGACATGGCTAAATCTTTTGAAGACCTTTCCCGCCTGGGGAAGAATTATTTCAAGAATCTCTATGATGATCAGGGGGGAGTCTCAATAGGGGAAATCATTCGGGTGGCACAACTCTTCCCTAGATATGCTGGTGAGGAGGAAAATGACATTCTTTTGTCTTCGGTTGAGAAGAAAGAGGTGGAACATATTATCAAATCCATGCAAAAAGACAAAAGCCGTGGTCCATATGGTTGGACGGTTGAATTTTTCAGCATTTTTCGATCTGATGGAGGACACTATCACGAATGTGGTGGAAGAATCAAGATCCAGTGAAATTATCCATGATGCCCTTAAGACGACGTTCTTGGCCCTCATCCCAAAAAAGGACTCTCCTTCCTCCTTTGATGATTTTAGGCCTATTTCTCTATCTAATTTTATATACAAAGTTATTGCCAAAACTATTGCTAACAGGATAAAGCCCATTTTATCTAAATCTATTTCTAAAGCACAGTTTGGTTTCCTCGATGGCAAGGAAATTCATGAAGCTATTGGTGTGGCACATGAAACTCTACACATTATTAAACTCTCAAGGAAAAAATGTATGATTTTGAAGATTGACCTCTCAAAGGCCTATGATAGGATCAATTGGCTTTATCTTAGACTGTTGCTCAAACATCTAGGGTTCCACATTGATCTCATCAACTGGATTATGGGTTGTATCACAAATATGTCTTTTGTTGTGCTAATAAATGGGGCAGCCTCCCCCTTTTTTCTTAATAAACGTGGTTTACAAAAGGGTGTCCTCTCTCCCCTTTGCTATTTCTTCTTGCGGTTGAAGGTCTTAGTCAACTGATTCATCAGGCTAAGAGGGAAGGGGAGTTTTGGGGGGTCGAAGTGGCTACAAATCTGTTTATATCACACCTCCTTTTTTGTTGATGACATTCTTCTTTTTTGCAATGGGAATAGGAGGGAGATACAATTCTTGAAGTACTCACTAGATCTTTTTATGAAAGCCATTGGTATGAATATAAATTTTCAAAAGTCCACCCTCACCCATGAGGGCATACAGGAGACTGATTTGGTTTGGACCCTGCATATCCTTCCTTTCATTTAGTCCTCTTTTGGTTCAAGTATTAAATACCTGGGTTTCTCTCTGAAGCTAGACTCCCACCGTAAGCAGGATTGGTGGTGGCTGGCTTCTAATATTGCAAAAAGGATTAATATTTGGAACCACAAGTGGTTATCCAAAACGGGGTAGTTGATTCTCATAAAATCTGTGATTATGGCAATTTCAGTGTACTGGATAGCACTTGCTTGGGTTCCTGTCATCATTCTTAACAAAATTAAAAGTATTAGTAGTAATTTTCTCTGGTCTGGTAAAGATTCCAAGATGACTATCCCCTGGGTGGCATGGGATAAGATTGCAAAGCCCAAAGAGTGGGGCGGTTGGGGAATCAAAAAGCTCTGCCTTTTTGCCACATAACTGGCGGCCAAGTCGGGTTGGAGAATATTCACCACAAATAACCTTTGGACCTCCGTGGTGATAAGGAAGTACATTGACCCTATCCCGATTGATGACTGAATCCGCTTACTGGAAAAATATTACTACATAGTTTCCTCCATTTGGAAGGCCACCCTCTCGACACTGGGGTTAGTGGAAAAAACACTGACTTGGAAAATTGGAAATGGGGAGAGATGCCGCATTGGTTTGGACCCCTGGGAGGGTTGTAATAATAGATTCTCACTCTCAGATGGTTCAAGGGAGGCCCTTAATGCCGATGGCATAAAAACTTTGTATCGGAATCATGACCCTGTAGGATCTACGATTTGGGCACAAGCTTGGAGAGTTGCGGGTGTTCTGGGTATTGAGGACCATTGGAACCAAGAGTGGCGAGATTTCATAACTGAATTGGAGCGTTTTGGTGCTCGTATCAAAGACTCTGAGGACTCCCTCTGTTGGATACACTCAAAATCACACCACTATTCTCCTCAATCTGGTTATGCTCAAATTACCACTTTACATGAGCATGGTCAGGCAGAGTGGTGGTATAAGCCTTTATGGAAGTTGGGTGGTTCAAAAAAATCAAAGCTCTTTTTCTGATGCATTCTTAGGCACAAGGTCCCCACCTGCGATGTTCTTCAAAAGCGTTTTTTAAATGGCCTAGGCCAGTGTGCCCCATGCAAGGAGGAGGTTGAATCCACTGATCATATTTTCCTTACATGCCCTTTTACAAGGAAAGTTTGGGAGCATTCCAGTTTGCTATGCAACTCTGCTATCTTTTGGAGTGGGAATAACTGTAGGGAGGCTTGGAACAACTGGTGGGAAGATTGCATTGACCCGACCCACAGGAGCATACCACTAATTGTCTCCTGGGGTATATGGCTTGCCAGGAACAAAAGTATATTTAAGGAGATAGCTTCTAGTACTGAAAGCGTAGCGGCCGAGAACGCGGCCATCATTTCCTCCTTGCCTCCTGTTAACTCTCAGAACACTCAGCAGAGGGTTGAACCAAAACACATTGATCCTTCGATCCCTTGGGCATATTTCGATGGGTCGACGGCCCTGGGCACTTGTGGTGTCGGGATGATCATCCACCGAAACCATCATTTTACACTATCTGTTGCAGTTAGGCTTGGGGATGGTTCGAACAATTTTTCTTAGCTACAAACGCTAAAACTCCTTCTCTACTAGCGTATTCATCTGGGTATTGAGTCGATTCAAATTTTTGGCGATTCATTCAATGTTATAAATTGGTTTAACAACACACAAATATGTCTGAAATTTTTATTGCTTCCTATTCTTGAAGAAATGCAAGCTCTTAAAACTCACTTCAATTTGATTTCTTTATGCCATATCTACAGGGAGCAGAACCAGGAGGCCGACTTCATGTCTAAAATCGATCTACAACTTGCTCCGAGCACGTGGACCATAGAGGAGAAAGAAGGTTTGGTTGTTCATGTGTTCGACACCAGACCTTACTGATCATTTTAATATATCATCATGCTCTGTCATTTATTTTTTCTCCAATCATGCCATATCTCCCGGAGGTTTTGTATATAATTGCTACAAACATTATATTTTTCGATAACACATCATGTAATTATTAATGTTTCCATTTCTATAATACATTTTCTATAATTTTTGAACTTATATATGGGGCTTTTTTCTCTCTTGAGAGGCCCTTGGGACACTTATGTAGGGTGTTTCTCCTTCTGAAGGCCCTACAAACTCTGATATTTTTGGCTGTATATGGCTTTTGCTATGATAAATGTTGCCCTGTGGACTCCCCATAATGTGGGACCCCCTTTTGCAGCCCTTGACCTCGTTTTTTCTTTGCTGCTTAGTGGAGGGGTATTTTTTGGCTTCGACCCTTATTTATAGGGTGATGCTTTCATACGGAATGCTGCGGCATCTGCAATGTAACTTTTTGTGGCCTTGTTTATAAAACGTTCGATTTTTTTCTATGGAAAAAAAACCATAAAACAATGCAACATAAGAGATCATTGGGAACATTGGAAGAATACTATGCATATTCTGAGAGGGAACAATGAAAAAATAAATGATAGTATCAAGGAACATTTCAAATACCTTAGATCTAATTGGACGAGTTAACCAACTACAGACATCTTGTTTGGATGCATGGTTATCCCCTATTGTGACTTGCCAAATTATTCTTCAAGGGAAAAGCTCCTTGATGGGGAAAGAGGTGTGATGAGTGTTGACTTCAATAGCTTGTAATAAATACAAAGAAGAAAGAAATACCTGAAAGATAAATTTATTAAATTAATCGATTCTCGTATGTTAAATTAAAGAACAAATGGTCCCTATATAATTATAGGTGACCATGATGACTTAGTTAGTTCATCCAACTCTATAATTATCTTATCAACCAAATTTTCATCTCCAACTTCCCTTATTTCTCGTATCACAAGTAGTAGTTACTACAACATAGTCCCCCTTAACTAGTACTTGTGATATTAATATGCATTCTTCAACTCTCTTTGAACTAGAACCTTCTTCATCTTTGCCTTCACTGCACTTTGTCTTCATCTCAAGTATTCTACCATATTTAGACTTTCTACATTATTGTTCCTTGATCTTCTTAAATTTTCATTTTGTACCTACAAAAATATAAGCAATCTTACTCCCCATACATCAAGATCAATCATCATATTAAGTTTTTTTGTTACACATAACCACAAATTAGGGTTTTCACAATGGCTTACCCTGAAACATTACAATCATCAAGAACCTAAAGTTGTTTCTTCTTAACACAAACAACACATCACATCAAGTGATTTTTGTGCTTTCTACTTACCACAAACAATACATCACATCAAATGATTTATGTGGTTTATTCTTTACCACAAACACCAATGGTTTTCGCTGACCACAAACATTCTTTTACAATTATGTTTTTAAATTACCACAAACTTTTCAATGTAACATATCTTGGGAGTAAACATTCCTCATCAAGCTTATATAATCATTGGTTTAGGTATAAACAAACCAAAATTTCATTGAAACTAATCTAGCCCTTATAAAAAAAAATCAAGTTTAACACATCAAAATATTCATCAAGTAGGGCCATTAAATTGATTAAGGATGTCTTATTATGAATTCAATTCTTTTCGTCAACACATAATGCTATTATTGTTACCTTGCTTCTCTTTGTTCTTCTTCATTCCCTTGCATGTTTACCATCTTTCTTTCTTCTTTGTGTTTTCATCATTCATTTTCCCATGTTGTTGGATCATTCTCTCTATCATCATCTTCTTTCATATTGGCATTGTTTTTCCTGCTACATCATTCTATCTGTTGCCATCTTCTTTCATCTTGACACTCTCTTTGGTACTGCATCATTTATCACTGTCATCATCATCTTTTGTTGTTATATTCTTTTGTCATGTATTTATCTTCTTTTTCCTTTTTGTACGTTACTTCTTCTCGCAAACCACTAATCACTAATGTCCATATAAAAAGAAATCCATCTATCGAGATATATGAGTGTTATACATCGTGCTCTCTAGTTTTCTTGGAATCCTTTCCACCTACATAATTCATCAACATGTTAAACCTTCTCTTCATTATAACTTAATCTCGAATTTTTGAGATTATCCCAACCTTTCAATATTAATCCATCTCAATTTCCCCCACTTAATTGAAGACTAGGATATGAGTGCACCTGCCACCCATGTACCGACCCTCATGGATAATTCTACACCGTAATGTCACATCCTCTTTATGCATAAGAGGACATACAAAATACGTGATTACTACATATGTGGCCTAACTTAATAGGATTCACAAAATGTCGGCAGAAAACAACTCGCCTGTGCCTAGACTTTTACACGACCAATACTTTATGGGATGTCGAGCATACACCCTTAACAACAAACGTCTGATTGTTACTATCAATAACAAAGAAATGTATAATGACAAAATTTATTGCAAATTAATGCTCATGTCACCATGAAAAATACTTAATTCTGCATATATAGTTCTTTGACTATATATAGTCATATGTCTGTTACTTGTCTTAAGAAAGCTAAGAACTGCATAGTGAAGCAGGGTGATGGAATAAAGAATGTAGAGATAGACATAGGTCAAGCGTCATTGACTGAGATTGTGGGAAGCAAAAGAACAGAATTAGAACAGAGTTTTTGTTGCATACAGTACATTAAGACTGTCTAAGTGTCTTTTTGTCGCACACAGAACTTAAGTTCGTCTAATGTCATATGTCATATTTTGCAGCAGCATAAATTATGTAGCGATTTAGCATATTAAAATTCTAGTGATGAACGTCTGGGAGATCTGAGCGAAAAGAAGGAAAAATTACAATACTAATGTACTACCTTTTATATAATAATAGAAGTGGAGTTTTTTCTACTGGAAAAAAAAAATAGTCCTCTAACTTGGTATTTCATCTTTTTACATCAATTAACACTTGAACACATTTCTCTTCCCTTAACTTTTTACTATGGACATTCTCTTTCATTGCAATTTAAGAAATACTTAAAATATCTTACTCAATTCCATACTTCATGTTTTTCCATAAAGCATTTTCCAATTGGACCAATAATAAACAATTGGAAATGTTAGTGCATTCTTACCTTTAAATTAATTAAAGGACCTACTAAATATCCTTTCCCTCACTATGAGTGCTTTCGCTTTGTTAAGAATTAACAATGTTCTCCTTCCCATCAGCGTAGATTGACGGGCATGTTATTGACAATGCTAAGTCAAGATGCCCATCTCGAGCAATTCGACCTACTACTTGACCGAACTCATGTGAAATTACTAATTCAAGAAAATTGGATAATGACAACACACACTATCAGCGGTGGCTCCTGCCCTCTGCTCTATCTCTCTCTTCTATGGCAACTTTATGTAGACTTCTCACAATGCCTTTTTCACAAGCCTATGTAGATATGACACACAGTTTTGTCCGACCTTCAATATGGTGAATGACAAGAATTGAAAGCGAAAAAATGGAGCAGAGATTGCTCTTCTCAATATTCAAAAGTAGTTAAATAAACTACATTGTAAATATCAATATTAAATGATCGGAGTAGAGCTCAACTAAACTGAATTAAAACTGAACTTTCTATGACACCTAGCGGGCAAGGGAATTAAATATAATGACACATAACAGAGAGTGAGATTAGTATCTCAACATCCCCTCCTAATCTCAATTGTTACAAGTGGACAAACTAACAATGCCTAACTTCTCTCTTTGAAATTCAAATACATTCTTTCCCAATGGCTTTGTAAAAATATCTGCAAGTTGATCTTTAGAACCACAAAAAGAAAGTACGATGTCCCCATCACTGACAAGTTCACGTGTGTCAATGTGCTTGCTCTTTTTGTGAAAAACATGATTTTTTGATAAATAAATTGTTGAACTGTTATCACAGTAAATTAGAGTTGGATCCTTCTGAATATTTGAAATATCTTTCAATAATCTTCTCAACCACATTGCTTGACAAGCTGCTATATTTGCTGCTACATATTCGGCCTCTGTAGAAGATATTGAAACGATTGACTGTTTCTTGGATGCCCATGAAATCATATTGGTTCCAAGATGAAAAACATACCATGTGGTACTTTTGCGATCATCTAAACTCCCTTCATAATCGCTGTCTATATAACCTGAACGTGAACAATTTTCAAAATGTGTATAAAACAAACCATAGTCTATGGTCCCTGCAATATACCTTAAGATCCTTTTTGCTACCTTCCAATGAGTAATCTTTGGTGACTGCATATACTTGGAGACAAAACTTGCTGCAAACATAATATCTGGTCGAGTTATAGTTAGATACAACAAACTACCAATTAGACTTTTATGGTAACAAGATCAACATGTGGTGTTGTCCTTTCTTGTGAGCTTGGTACCTCGACGATTGGAGGTATCAACTAATTTAGAAATTGGTGTTAAGACTATTGGATGATGTCGATGGCATCTTTTGTAAGCTAACTAATTCTTATTAGCAAATTGGTGAATTTCAATGCCTAAGAAGTATTTAAACTCCTAGATGTGTAACGCTAGGTCGATTTGCATTATTTGCTTTGAAGTCTTCTAACATCATATTTCTTGTATAAAGAAAATTATCTGCATAAAAGGCATATAATAAGAATTTTACCTTCATGGGAATTTGATATGCAAAATGGTTTGTCACTTTGTAGCCTTTTTATGAGATAATTAATAGGTCGACTATATAGCTCTTGGAGCTTGTTTCAAACCATGTAGAGCTTTCTTCAATCTATATACTTTATGTTCTTGTCCTGGCACTTCAAAACCAGGACGCTGCTTTACATAAACTTCTTCCTGTAATATACCATTAAGGAAGGCGGATTTTACATCAAGCTGATAGAATTTCCATTTGTGTTGAGCTGTTGTGGCCTGATAGTGTCTAACCTTGCTATTGGAGCAAATGTTTCACTATAGTCAACACCAAACTATTGTGAGTGTTAAACACCATGTTGAACACACACATGGTGTATGAGAAGAAGAATGCACACACACAAGAGACTAAACACACAATGAAAGATAAGCATGAGGCTTTCTTATTTTCCATTATACAAAGATGTACATTTATAGTACAATGGTGTGACTCTTGGTTTCACATTCCAAGGTCACTTGGACTCCATTGTGACTTTTCGCATTCCACACCTACCCATGTAGGATTAGGTGTTCAACATCCCCCCTTAATCCGAAGGGGTATGTGTGAGTCCAAGAAAAGAGTTGTAATACAAATCTGCAAAGTATACATGGCAGCACTTGGCTGAATCAACTCTCTGAAATGTTGGAAAAAAAGAGGTGGTTTTAGGATGACCACAAACACTGGAACGCAAAACTTGTTGCAGTTTCCGGAACTCTTCCAAAACTGGCAAGAAGCTGAAGGCTTCTGCTAGAGGAATTGTCCCTCATAAAAAAGGGAGACCTTCGACCTAAAAGAAGGGAGGTCTACTACCTGTGGTGGTTTTAGGTTGTCCACCAACCAAAGATGATGATTTTAGGTTATCCACCAACCGAAAATGATGGTTTTAGGTTATCCACCAACCAAAGATGATGGTTTTAGGTTATCCACCAACCGAAAATGATGGTTTTAGGTTATCCACCAACCAAAGGTATGCTCATGGGCATCCGTGTCTCTGGCTACATCTCTGAATCCGGAATGACGAATTGTGGCTCAGGCTCGCTTGAACTGCTGGCTACAACTCTGAACATGGAATGAGAGATTGTGGCTCAGGCTCGCTTGATCTGTCGTCGAAGCTTGTACATGACCACCATTTTCCCCCCTGTCAGGGACAAGGTGAGATGATGGCGAAAACCTAATTGCAAGTTTGTTCAATATCCGTGAACAAGTTCTAACATGTGTCTTAAACATCTTCTTGGCTGCTGATGCCCATTGCCAAGAAGCGATCCATCCAAGATGAATCTTGGTTCTTGCAGGAGGCTTGTTTCTGAAGCATCTGTCTGAAGAATGAGTGTGCCGACCACAGTGCTTGCATGGATGAAGATCAAAACAGTGATCTTTCATGTGGCCAACTCGATCACAATGTTGGCATTTCTCAATCTGTTGTGGAAGTGGAACAGGATCTGGAACAGCTGCAGGTGAACTGTTATACATGAATCCAGCACTCTGAAATTTGATGGGCTTTGTGTAGTCTGGAATATGAAAGGACACATCCTTGTCATATCCAAGACCAGTTCTGTGCTTGTTGTGGACAAGCTCTTCCCAAGGTCTGATGATGGGCTTAGGAAGTGCAGGCTGAGCTGCTGCATCTGCATGAAAATCTGCTCTTCTACAAGGAACTGAATGTGAATCAACTGGAACTTTGCTGACTTGCTGCTGATGGGAGTCTTTCACAATGTTCTGAACAGAAACAGGTGCAGAATGGTGACTCTTTTGCTGAAGTTCGTCTTGTTGAAGCTGAGATTCCAACTGCAAAAACTCAATCTTTTCTTGTGCATGTAGCAAACAACTTTGAATTTTACAAAGAGCATCCTTGCTCATTTTTATCACATCATCAACATTTGAATGAATGAGGTCATTCAACAACACTAATGCCTCGTTGATTTTAGCCATTTCAACAATTTAGACTCAAAAAATGAAAGGGTGTCGGCTTCAACTGAAAATGCACCCGTTTACAATGTGATTCAACAACAAATACAAATGACTCCAAAGAATTTCCAACTATGGAAATCTCAAAGTACAAAGTGTGCTCCTCCAATGATGGAGGGCAATCAACAATTTTTCAACAACTCAAGTACTGATTCCAACTATGAATGAAGAGGCAAATTCCACTCACAATACAATGTCAATATAATAGAATATCTCTGCAAAATATGTGTAGCTGAAAACACTTGTGCAAGAAGCCTTTAAGGCAGCTGAATTCTCCTCTTCAAATAGTTGTTTTCAATGATGGCAAACTTGTCTTCAAATGTGAAATTCTTCAAAAAAATCACTCTTCAAATCAATGCCACAAATCACAATGTCAATCTGCAAATTTCAGTCCATGTGCTCCTCATATGCCATTTTCCATTTTCTGCTGTTCATAACTCTTTTTCCTCTCTTTCTCCCTCTCTCTCTGCTATTTTTTTTTTTTAATTAAAAATTAATTAAAAAATGATGGGAAATTAATTAAAAAATAGGAAAATGGATTATAATAAAAATGAAAGGGAATTAATTAAAAGGGAAAGGGGCATTAATTTTAAAAGGGAAGAAAATTAATTAAAAGGGAGAGGAGGGAAATTATATATGGGGGTGGGGAGGGAATATTAAAAAGAGGATTAATAAGATATGGGAAAATGGAATTTTTAAAAAGTGGAATTATTTTAAAATGGAATGGAATAATGGGTGAGTGGAACTATTAAAAAATTTGTTAATGAATTTAAAAAGGGGAGGGGTATTAATGTAAATGGGAATGAAAATCGAATTAATGTAAATGGGAATTTAAAAAGGGGAGGGATATTAATGTAAATGGGAATCGAATTAATGTAAATGGGAATTTAAAAAGGAGAGGGGTATATTAATTTTGAAAAAGGAAATATTAAAATGGAGTAGGAAGGGGTATAAATTTAAAGGTCGAATTTTAAAAAATTTTAACACATGAAGGTAATTAAAAGGGAGAGTCGTATTGAGATGAGGGAGTCGAATAGGCGTAGAGAAGAGGGGAAGGTGTTAAGAGTTGAGACAGGGGTCGAATAGCGTGGGGAGCAGAGTCGTTTAATTGCAGACTGAGGGCCGTGGAGAGATAAGGAGGATGGGGGTAATGGGTGAGCGTTGAACGCGTGAGGAGGTTGGGTTTGTTGCAGTTGAGTGGCAAGGGCGTAAGGGAAGCGATAAGAGTGGAAGGTTTAAGAGTCGAGTGTTGGGATTGTTTAATCGCAGAGGAGGGCGTGGGAATCGTGGGCCAAAGGCCGAAGATCAGTGAGCGTAGGCAGCCTTTGCAAGGATGGGCCGTGAGTAATGGGAGGGGGCCGGATTAGAAGAGGAAGGGAGGCTGTTTGCAGAATGAGAGGTAACGTTTGAGGTGGCTGTTGCAATGGAGAGGGCGTATAACAGTGGAGGAGGGTTTATGCAGTCGTAGGGAACGTTTGGGAGTGCTGTTGTATGAGTTGGGGGGATAGTGTAGGACGTTGGGTTTTGAGAGTGCTGTAAAAAATTGCAGGTTGTAGAGAATTTGGAGAGAGGTGGGGAAGGCCGAAAGGCCAGGATTTTTTTTATTTTTTTTTCAAAACAGCAAAGAATAGAGAGCAAAGTATATATTTTTTTTTTCAGCAGCAGAGGAGCAAAACTAAGACTCCAAACTTTAAAGCAGCAGCAGGAAATTTCTTCAGAAATGCAGGATTTCAAGTAGTAATACACCGCAGAAAAATTTGCAGAGATTGCCAATAAAACTTCAAAATTTTTCCAGGAAAATGGACTTTAAAAATGCAGAATTCTCTAGAAAATTTTAGCAGTAAAACCCAGAAATTTTTTCTTCAGAAACCCAATATAAAACACTATTCCATCAGCTCTTCAAAAGCAGAATTAAAATGCAGAAATTGCAGGAAAACATTAGAGTGAAAACCTTCAGATGGGCACAGCTGCTTCTCTTCAAAACCAATGCTGAATGGGGCAAATTTCTGAATGCTGCGATTTCTGAATGCTGCGATTTCTCCAAAACCACTTTCTGAATGTGGCAAAAAGACTGCTACAAACACTTGAGTGCTGCAAAAATTATCAAGATTTTTGCAGATATGCACAGGCCATAAACACAAATGGCTCACTCAATGTGGAGCAGGGCCAGCAATCGCCCGCTCTCATACCATGTTAAACACCATGTTGAACACACACATGGTGTATGAGAAGAAGAATGCACACACACAAGAGACTAAACACACAATGAAAGATAAGCATGAGGCTTTCTTATTTTCCATTATACAAAGATGTACATTTATAGTACAATGGTGTGACTCTTGGTTTTATATTCCAAGGTCACTTGGACTCCATTGTGACTTTTCGCATTCCACACTTACCCATGTAGGATTAGGTGTTCCAACAGTGAGAATCCCTTGACAACCAACCTTGCCTTGTGTTTCTCAAATTTTCCTTTTTCATTTAGCTTGGTCTTATATACCCATTTTACACCAATTCTGGTTTTGTCTCTTAGGATAGTAGTTAATTCCCAAATCTGATTCTTATCTATGGCAGCAATTTCGTGGTTCATTGCATCAACCCAATGCTTTTCTTTAACTGCTTCTTCAAAATGGGTCGATTGAGTTGAAAGAAATGCAAACATATTCTGCTAGTCATACTCATGCTCCTTTTCATGTATTTCTCTGATGCTCCTTGTTTTCTGACCGTCTTCTAAAGATGTTGAATCACTAGCAGATTCACTGCTTGATGATGTACCATTTTCAAAATGGTGTGGCTGTTCTTGAACTTGCAATCTTGGTGATTGTGTTGGATAAAGAGACTGATTTGAAGTTTCATCTACATGATCAAACCAAGATTTATTTTTGAAAAATTTGACGTCTCTGATTAAAATAAACTTTTTGGTAATAGGACTATAAAGTCTAATATTTTGACTGCTCAATATAGCCTACAAATATGCATCTTTCACTCCTATCATCAAGCTTTTTGCTTAGTTTCTCAGGAACATGTGAACTTCTGAAGATGTTGAATCACTGGCAGATTCACCGCTTGATGATGTATCATTTTCAAAATGGTGTGGCTATTCTTGAACCTGCAATCTTGGTGATTGTGTTGGATAAAGAGATTGATTTGAACTTTCATCCACATGATCAAACCAAGATTTATTTTCGAAAAATTTGACGTCTCTGATTAAAATAAACTTTTTGGTAATAGGACTGTAAAGTCTAATCTTTTGATTGCTCAATATAGCCTACAAATATGCATCTTTCACTCCTATCATCAAGCTTTTTTCGTAGTTTCTCATAAACATGTGAAAAAGCTATTGATCCAAAAATTCTAAAGTGTAATACATTTACCTTGTTACCATCCCATGCTTCTTGAAGTACTATATCTTTGAGACTAGTTGTTGGTGATCTGTTGAGAATATACACTACTGTTGACACTGCTTCGGCCCAACAGTTATTTGACAACTTCTTCTCACATAGCATGCATCTCACCATTTTCATGATCGACTGATTTTTTTTCTGCTACTTCATTCTGCTGTGGAGTGTATCTTGTAGTGTTATGCATTATGATTCCTTGTTTACAGAATATTTTGAATTCATAGGAGCTGTAATCTCCTCCTTTGTCTGATCTAAGTACTTTCAAGAGTTTTCCACTCTGTTCTTCTATTTCTGCCTTGAACTCTCTAAATCTAGAGAAGGTATCTGATTTTTTTATTTTTTTTTAACTACACCCATATCTTCCTACTAAAGTCATCAATAAATGTCAAAAAGTAGAAACTACCACCAAAGGAGTGTGTCTGAATTGGGCCACATATATCTGTATGAACAAGTTCTAAAGACTCTTTCGCCCTCGAGGATGATGTGAGAAAGTTATCTCTTTTATGCTTGGATAAGACAAAAATTTCACAATTACAATATTTTTCACTCATAGTAGGGAGACCAATGACTATAGAATTCTTTTGAAGTAGACTTATACTCTTGATTGGGATGCGGCCATACCTAGAATGCCATATATGAGTCACATCTATTCTTGATATATTGTGGATTAAAGATTGTCTGGTATTTTGGCTTCTAAGAGTCCATGGAAACATCCTATTCTTGGTCTTTTCAACTTTTGCTATCAATCTTTTATCGGGATCTTTGTCATATATATAGCATGTGTTCTTTTGAAATAATACATCATAGCGATGTTCCATTAGTTGTCCTACACTAATGAGATTATGTTTCAGCTCAGGAACATAGTAAACATCAGGGATGTATTTGTTCTGATTCTGTTTAGTAAGAATAGGGACAGTACATTTTCTTCCAGCTTTAATACTTGTATGATCTTCAAGTGTAATCTCTGATGTTATGGAAGCATCAAGAGAAGAAAGAAGATTCTTGTTACCTGTCATGTGATTGCTGCATCCACTGCCCAACAACCAAAGTTCCTCATTGTGTCAGTCTTCAAAAAGATGGCATGAAAGAAACATGGTCTCAGAGGATTCTCCTTCATTGTTGGAGAGATGGATAATGCCTCTTTGTTGATTTGACTGTTTCTTTTTGCAGTCTTGTTCGTAATAGCCAAACTTCTTGCAGTAATAACATTGGACACTCGATATGTTTCATGATCTGCCTCTCTGGGTTTGGTTTTGTGGAGGTCTCCACTGCTCTATTGCATGATGATGATCTGATCTTCCACTGCTTCAGCCTCTGCCTTGCTTGCTGCTGCCCGTATATCCTCTGCCTTTGCCAAATGAGAGTTGTGATTTGAAAGCTTGTTATGTGGAGTATTTTATTAGATTGAGTCTTGTTTCGTGTGCCAGAAGTGATCGAGTCAACTGTTCTACAGAGCAGGTTGTAAAATCTTTGGATTCCAAAATGGTTGTTATAATCATGTCATATTTCTTGGGTAGACTTCGAAGGACCTTTTCAACAATTTTCTGATCTCTAATGGTTTCGCCAATGAGTTTGATTTGATTGACTATTCCAATGACTCTAGTCATGAACTGATCCACATTCTCCGTGTCAGTCATCTTTAGGGTTTCAAACTGTGCTCGCAATGTTTGCAATTTAACAGTCTTCACTATATCATTTCCTTGATACGCAACTTTCAAAATATACCAAGCTTCTTTTGTTTTTGACGCACCAGTTATCTTATCAAAGATAATGTCATCAACTGAGTTTTGTATGCAACATTTGGCTCTGTTCTCCTTCTTTCTGAGTTCAAGAGTAGCATTCCTCTGATTATTGGTCATGACCACCCATGCTTCTTGGGTCGGCTCTACATAGGTGATCTGAAGTGTATCCCAACACTCCTGGGCTTGAAGAAAAGTCTTCATTCTTAAACTCCAAAACTCATAACATTTGCAAAGCAGATTTGGGGTTTGTGGCAAAGCACTAGAAGACGTCATTATTTCTTCAAATTTCTTCTACAACAATCGCTCTCTGCACTGAGCTGACACCGGCGCAACTCCGTAACACCACTTCCACGTTGGTTGCACCAGGAAAAAAATCCCTACAAGAACTAACGGATCGGCATGGGTATTTGGCTCAAAAGTGTGTTGATCAACCCTAGTAACTGGCTCAAACCAGTGCTTGATCGGCCCTAGTATCTGCCTCAAACCAGCGCTTTTGGCTGATCGGCCTAACTTTCCTTCAAAAAGAGTCGTCATTAAAAAAAACTTAATTAAAAAAACCTTCACTCAACTATAAGGGGCTTCTCCTCTTCTGGTTCTTTGTTCTTTTTCCTTTGGATCTCTGCACCTCAACATTATTCCTTTGGATCTCGCGCTCACTTTGTTTCCCTGGAGTCTTACACAACGTAGTTTCGATCTCTGTTGCTCTCAAGTAGTCTTGCACAGACTAGCTCTCATACCATGATAAGAATTGAAAGCAAAAAAGTGGAGCAGAGATTGCTCTTCTCAATATTCAAAAATAGTTAAATAGATTACATTGTAAACATCAATATTAAATAACTGGAGTAGAAATCGACTAAACACCTAACAAACAATGAGATTAGTATCTCATAATGTTTGTTGCTTGTCCTTGAATTTGATGATGACATAGACGAGAATCACCTTGGATTTCTGTGCAATATCCTTAACATATTCAATTGCTGACACAACTCCAACAATTCGTTTACGTAATTCATTTCTCTTGTTTTGCACTCTCTTGTTTTTCACTTAGCTGTACGGAATTCGCTTCTCTTGTTTTCCACCGAGCATGACTTCATTAACTAGGTGTCTTCTCTAATCACAACAACCTATAGAATCTTTCATTGGCTTTCTTTTCTTCTTATTATCATGTCTCTGACACCAATTATTGGCTTTCATGGCTTGTAACATACACATGCAAATAGGTCACAAAGGGAAAAATCCCAGTAAGGGTAAATCTATTTAATTAAACGTTTCCTCTATGTTATATGTTACATTTAGAGTACAAATAATCCATTACATAATTATAGGCGACTATAATCAGCTAGTTAGTTCAACCAACTCTATAACTATTTTCTCAGTCAAATGTTCATCCAACAATGAGCATAAATGTTCATGAAAGAACATACCTCTAGAGAACTAGATAGGTGGGTATGAAACACTCCCTCTTTACCAAATTAATCAAAACCCAATGACACTTTCTGTATTTTAACTTCTAATTGAAATCCCCTTGACATTTTTTGTATTTTAGCTTTACTTTTAATACCAATTGAGAACTCGTTGACAGGTTCTGTATCTTAACTTCTTTTGTTATTGTATTCATTATTCACCTCTGACTTGAGAAGCAACTTAAATAGTTTGTGAATAGCACATAGAATGATGATTCCGAATACATTTAACGAGTTCAAGTATTGTCATTTGGATCTGATGACAGAAGATAAAGATAGTCTAGGAGCTGAATAGATGATGGATATTGTCTACAATACCATCAACCATCAAAAAAAGCAACGCAACGGTTGAGAGGATCATGGAAAATTGTTGTAGCCAAGATTATTGCATATTTTTGAACAGCCAAAAGAAAAGTTCACGTTTATGGCCCTAAATGGACGTGAAATTGTAAACATGAATAGAATAAAAATTTACCAACCATTTCTCTCCTTCTATGGGGCGTGAAATTGTAAACATGAATAAAATAAAATTTGCCAACCATTTCTCACCTTCTATGGGGCTGGCTGTGAGTTTTTATTGACATATACTTGTTTCTGAAAAAAACTAAAAATGAAATAGCAAGAAGCTGCTGTGTCAACAGACTATTACCTCACACAGCTGGATAACCAACTACTGAAGTTTTTTTTTTTTCTCTAATATAAATAACTTGTGCTCTAAAACACCCATTTCTTCTTCCCCTCAACTTTGGTCATCATGCGTAGAAACAATTACTTCTCTTCAGCATGAATACTTTGAGATAAGCAAAATTTTATTTTCAAAACATCTCCAAACAAGAAAGAAAATTATTGTTTCAGTATATATATGCACCAGGTAAATAGCATTTCACTGGAATAATTTACAGATGTGGACATTTTCCAATTAAAACTCAGAAAAATGAATACATTCTACAAGTACAACTACAATTCAAACAGAGAATAAATTACCTTTGTAAAGTTTAGAAAGTATGTACACCACGACAACCGCCTCTATGAGGTTCCTCTTACTATTCCCAGAATCATCATCCTCTTCTCTTCCATCTGTTACATTTATAAATGCATACTCTCCATACATTTCAAACTTGAGATAAGAGTATCCATCTGGTTCCTTTTGAACGGCAGGAGAACTGTTCAGTTTGTGTGACATGAAATACCCGTTTCTCAATACTTCTATATCGTCTTCATTTTCATCTTCTATATCATAGCCCTGCAAAACCTGCTATAGTCAGGTTAAACTGTATTTCGTAGCCTGTACGCTTAAGTGGCAACATTACAGATCACTCAAAAACTATAACGAAACATAAATATTGTATATTTTATGAAGGTCTAAAACATACGTGCAAACCTCTGTATTAGTGCAAACTTCCTTGGCACGCATAGCCAAATTTATAGTATCATTGGCTAATTCAGGATGCAATGAATTCCAGATTCGCAACTTCATTGTCATATTACCAAGGTAAATGGCAAAACAATTACTTTTCATATTACTATTTTGCGTGCAAAAAGGATGCGTGTTTGGTACATACAATTTTACCAAATTTTTGTACTGCTATTTTCTGGTTTTCCCAACGAGTTCCGATTTATTTTCTGTGCAGACTCCAGAGGCGGGGTGACATGAAATTGGAGTTCTGCAAAGATTCTCTCTGAAATACACCAACATGATCCCAAAGATTCACGAGTTTAGGAGTGTTTGGCCCATTCGTCTCAGGTAGACATTAAGGTTTTTTCTTTGCTGGTCATTTATCAGGGGATTCCAAGTTCCATTTGGCTAAAAGTGGGCCTCACATATGGGGCTTTGCTTAGTGTGTGGCAACCCGGAGAGAGGAAAGCATATATTTTGGGATTGCAAAGTTTACAGCTGGTCATTTAATCAGGATTAGCATTTCGTCTAGTTTCAGGGGAATATGCATTCAAGAGAATGCACTTTTTGGTGACTCCAGGTATGTGTTACCTTTTCTGGGTTTTGGACTGCTCGCAGGTTAAGGTGCTCACATGTTTTTGATAACGAGGTCCTTTTCAGTATTTTTGTTGTAACTGACGGGACGAGGGAGGTATTGTAATTGTTCACCAAAATCTAAAGAAACCAAAGAAGTCCGCAACTTATTCCGCTTTTATTTGTGCTCTCGTGGCACTCGGGAAGAGGATATGATTGTACATGGTCTATAAGCTTCCAAGGAATATTTTACCATTTGATTAATTTTACATTTTTTAACAAAACATTATTCCAATTCAGATGAATATTCACTAAACTTTATAGAGGATAAATCACTGGATTTTCCTGAATAACATCTAGAAAATTTAAAATCCTTTTACAAAACTATTCCCGCATATTTAAGTTTTCTTTTTTAAAATTACTAAAATTGTCCTTGACAGAAACTAATTATTGATTCTTGGAATTTTCCATGCACCCTTCTACCTTGGAAGTATTTTTCAAAATAAATAATCTCACATAACACTCTGCACATTAAGTTAGTGCTTTGGGGAGTAGGATTGACACTAACAAATTTTAGATCTTAGTGCTTTAGTAGGATTTATTCTTCGCGACAAAAGTTAGACCATTTGCCACAACTATTCTGTAAACTTTGATATTGGTAACTTTACTGACCTAGATAAAGTAGGCTACTAACTTCACTGACCTAGATAAAGTAAAACAACTAGACTAACCTAGAAAATAATTAATCATCCTGGAACAATGGAAGATTTATTTAAGGTAATGAAGAAGAAATGTTGCTGTTGATGTTACATCAACAGTCCTGAATAACAAGATTCTTGTAAAGCTGTAAACATACAATGAACCTTTTGTATCCTTAAGCATTAGATGATGGCCTAAATTTATAGAAAAGGAACATAATAATTTATAAAGGAAGTTGGCCAAGTTAGATAAAGTATACTGAGGTGAAGCCACCTATGGTAGACTTAAAAGGTGCCAATATATAGCCTATAGGGTTAAAATACACATCATTTGCTCAAGTCATCATGTTAATTATCCCCTGCTTTTTTATGCATGTTTTTCCCTTCATTTCAGTTAAATTCAAAAATCTCATTACGTTCTCAAACATATAACTTTGAACACCCATTAATTTTAGGTAGTAACTTGGAAACATTTGATATAACTCATGATTTCAGGGTGGCACAGAAATATTTATACACTTGGCTTAACAAACTGAATTTATACTACAAAATGGTAGAGGACTCTAAAACTTATTCAGGCACTTCATCTCCAACTAGAGGAATAGTTTTTTAATCCAAATAATTACAAAACTATTACAATTGGCAATAGCTATTGCCAAACTCTATGCTAGAGTCTTGAATGTTGGCTTCTGATCTTGAGTGACTATCTTTGTTCAATTTTGACCTTGACAACTATAAAATTTGCTGTTGTCTTGAATATTTGTAGATAAGATAAGATAATTATATTTATGTCCAACTAATGACCACAAAATAGGTCGAAGGGACTAATGAATACAATGATGTCCATACAATGCGGGAGAACCATACGGTCTCCTATAAAAATACAGTACATGAATATAAAACGTACAATGCAAGAACATAATAAAGAAAGAATTAAAAATTAAATTTAAAAAAAAAAAACAATGTATGCAATGCTCTAGCGGAGAAGATCCAAGAGCTAATAGGTTTGAGGATCAAACCCATTTCTCCTAACATCCGATGTTGAATAAACACTGAAGAAACTCCACAAAGTTTGTTGGCCCGATGAAGGGCTGGTGGAAAGTGCGAAAAGTCCACTAGATCGTTGCCTGAGGGATTTCACGCATTTTTACGGGATGGAAGACCTAGTTCGTCTCCCAGGGACAGATCTGAGATGGATTTGTTGCTGAAATATTGTGTTGCAGGGAGAGGTTCCACAAATCCTCATTGATCTAGAGTCTGGATATGAACTGGTATCAATCGATCTCTTGCTGCCCCTATCTAAAGATAGTAACCTGACAAATGTTGCGATCCTCTGTGTTGGATATTGTTTGATAAGAGGCTGTAGAATATGCACTCGGAACGTGAGAGCCTCTTGCATATATAGGGCCAAACATCTCTGATCAAGATAACTGAAAAATTTGGCAAGGGTCTGAGAATATCTAAACAAGCAATGAAACCTTCCTCTGATCTCGTAGTAGACAGGGCATCCAAAAATGAAACTCACTTAGATCTCCACTTCATGTAAATGACATACCTTGCAGATTTTGTTTGGTCTATCAATCTAGTGGCATGTCTCTACCCAAAGTCTATGAGAGCCTACTCTGAACTGGCCTAGAGGAAAGTGAAGAGCTTGCATCTAGTGGTGAAACGTAAACTGGGGTGGAACAATGAGCCCGTCTCTCAACTCCAAGAAGTGCTCAGCGTAGAAGGCCATCTTTGGGCACAACCCACCAAGTGGATTGACCAAGGTGACCTGGACCAACTGCCTCTAGATGTCCTCACTGATGATCTTGTTCAACTCCTGTCTAGTGGGTAAAAGGTGACCAGGAGCATCTAGGGAATATCGGAAAGGAGGAAGATGATCCAAATGAATGCCGACTGATTCTAAGAGATCTAAAACTCCTGTAAACAAACGTCTAGCCCGGCTTGAGGGAGTAGAACGAGCAATAGTCTCAAAAGACAAATATGCTAAGGAAGGATATTGGTCCCTACTCTTTATCGAGTCTGCAAAGCCCCGAACACGATGCAAGAATGAGACCAAACTAAAGATCGTCTCAAGCCGAAAGGGTTAAGATCCAAACTTTGCAAGGATGATGTGTTGAGGTAGTGTTTGTTTACATCCAATGATGCAGCGGAGAAGACGAATCTGGACTCTCTCAACTGAATCCCAATCTGACTTAAGTAAAGACAAACCCCAAATCTTCGAGCCATATAGAACAGTGGGATGGATCAAGGTGTCCATGAGGCTCATCTTGGACGAGATGTCCTAGAAGTGATGTCGAAATCATTCTCTCGAGAAGGGCTAAGGATCCATATCCTTTGTTGATGCAAGCCTAAAGCGTTGGTCGTAAGCTGAAGAGAGGGCATGATAATTGCACCCCCAAGTAAGTACATGTGTTGGTGATCTCAACCTCCTCCCCTCTGAATAGAAAGTGAAGGCCCGAAGTTTTCTTCACCCCATTGAAGATCATAACCTTGGCTTTTCCCAAGTTGAGCGTCAACTGACGAAGATTGCAAAACTGCACTAAGGCACCTAATTTCCTTTATAATCCTTCTGGAGATGAGGAGAGGAGGACCACGTCGTCAAAAAAGGGTAGAATAGATATCAAAAGATGGTGAAGAAGGCAGTCATCGGTGTCCTGAATATGCTTGTGTAGAAATTCCTCCAACTCATCAATATAGGTCCCAAGCAGGGTAGCAGATAGTGGACAAGCTTTTTTAACCCCAATAGTGTTTCAGATGAAATCAAACATCCCATGAGCCATGCGAAGACAACCAAGGACGAACTAATATAGGCGCATAATAGCTGTCAATAGGGTCGTTAAGATGCCAATATCTCTGAGTCTCTGGAGTAGGGCTTCCCTCGACACAGAGTCATAAGCTTTTCGAAAATATACGAAACAACAGTAGACTTTCGAAGAGTGGTGTCAAGCTTCCTCAATTACGGCGCGGAGGGTGAAAATGTGGTCAATGCTCTAATGAGCCAGTCGAAAACCTGCCTAACCCCTAGCTCTGAGTTGTCTCTGCTCAAGGTCACTGGAGAGCTTCTTATGTAGAACAATAGGATAAAACTTCGAGAACGTGTGGCCCACCATGATCGTTCTGTAGTTATTAGGATTTGAGGTGGAACCTGATTTGTGGATCGGTTGGATGATGTGGTGTGACCATGCCAGTGGAAAACCTTCACGGACTACATGGCTTAAGACATCAACCAAGTATCTAACCAAAGTACAAAAATCATGCTTAAAGAACTATGTTTGGTAGCCTTCCTCATCAGCTACTTTTATATTGTTCATCACCCAAATGGCTTCTATAATATCTCAGTATGAGAAAAGGTAATTGGAAGAGGGTGGGGAGGTAACATGAATTTGGGCCTGCACTGGAATATCATAAAGGTTGGAAGTGTGAAAGAACATGGATGTAGGGTCAAGGTCAAATGGAAGAGGGGAGCATCAGGGAAGGATGGTATGCCAGAATTGTTTAGGGGAGTGGGCAAGGAGAGAAGTAAGTTCTTGTCTTCTATGAGAGACAAAGAGTCTTTTCTTGCGACAAAGGAGATGGCGATAAGAAGCTTTGAGGTCCGGGTAGAAGGGTTGAGAGCGGGTGAAAGCATATCGAAGTTCCTGATGTATAGTCTTGCATTCGGCATCACACCATTTGTTCATGGGGCAAGATCCAACTTTTGGGGAGATGGAAGTGGAATGACTGAAGTGGGGGAAGGATTTGAGTGTTGCTTCCCAAATGGCAAATGAAAGACAGGTGTATTTAGTGGAAGCAAAATCAGGCAAGGAGAACTAGGTCTCCAATGGGAGCATCTTGCATAGGGTAGAGAAAAGATGTCAAGGTCGCCTTCATCAAATCAAAAGGTGTTTTTGGGTGGGCCTCGAGTGGAAGGATGGGGTGGAAGGGGATGGGTAAAACCAAAGAGAGAAGGAAAAAAGTGCATGACCAACAAGCGGGATGGGGGAGACCGAGAGATGGTGAATAAATGGGAGCAAGTTCTTGCTAGTGAGGACATAATCAACTACACTCGCACTCTCGCCATATGGCTGACATGTGAAAAAACGGGAGTCTAGAAAACAAGGGAGACCATTTAAGATCAACAACTGATGTGATTCTCCCAACAGTAATAGATGCTTACCATAAACTGTATTGGGCCCCAAAGCATCATCTGACATTCAGTGAAGCCCTATTGAATCTGGATCTATCCCCGATGTACAAACACATCCTTTGATCGATCGTGGAGAGGGATCTGGAGATCTCTAGTACAATCATTGAAGTCACCTAGGAGGATGACTTCCCCAACAATAGAGTGCTTGGTGATGCCAATGTCCAAGTCTATAAAGGGGTCCCCATTTGAACCATTATGGATAAAAAATCGTGAAGAGGCTAGGGGAAAGTAACAAACTACAATATAGATGTCCCTCAGAGAAGAGACTCTGAGACTAATCCCAATCCACATAAACCTAGAAAAATCATCTTTGGCTACCAAAGATACCCTGTTCCAAAGTGAGTCGCTAGCTAACAAGCAACTCCATCTGATCCTCTGACCCCTCCCAAGCTCCTCGACTCCTGCCTAGAAACTGAGAACTAATCGTAACCTACAATATCTAGGAGAGGTTGAACAAGGCTCGCATGAGTCTCGATCACGAAGAGTCTGCTAATTCGAGAGCGTCATACAAGAGTCCCAGCGATGCCCAAAAAGATCCATTGCCATTCCAACATTGGATAGAAATTCCTATACCCTGTCGTCTCCCTAAGCAGGCACATCATTTGGAACCTCCAATTTGGGGTTCCTACCCAGATGGGAAGACTCTAGAATAATTTCCCGAAGATTCTTGATAACTACCCATTTCCCAGCCTGTTGTGCTACCATAACCTATTCTCTGGATTGTTTAAGTTCCACAACCTATACTCGAGTGAGGTCCTCATCTAAGGAAATCCAACTGGGAAGATAAAACAACTTCTGCTTATCCCTGAGGGCACAGAGTCGATCGGATGCAGTCTAAAACCTGAGGAAAAGAGTGGAGTCATAGCCCAGCCGAGCTCTGTCTAAAGCTATATCGGGGAGGCTAAGGGTGTCCCGAAGGAACCTAGCCCCCACTTCAATAGATCCGGAGAGGGGTGAGGTAAGAGGAGACCTCTCACCTTTAGATTCAATTCTCTCTCTGATCCAGGTGCATATTGGTAGCCACCCGCCTATTCCACTTGGGGCCCCACCATTGTCTTTTTCAATTTTTTTTCCCAACTTACTATTTTTAGCAGTTTTTCGAGTCCTGAATTTCCGGAGTCGTTTTGAAGGCCCAAACGAAGATAGTATACCGAAGTTACGTCCCTAGGAAGTTGAAACACCAATTTACCCAAACGGGGCCCATAGTTTTGGCGCTTCATCTCCTAGGGTTAGGTTTTTGGACATTTAGAATTCTCCATTATTTCGCCATAATAAATAGGCCCTCGAGCCTCATTGTAATATAGTTCAGAGGTCTATAGTCGCCACATCTCTTCTCAAAGATTCGCTACCAGCACCCTAGCTATTTTATTTCCATGATGTTTGTAAGCATATTTCTGTGATTTGATATTAAAGAAATGAAGCCTTATTTCCGCTGAATTTCTATGTTTATGGTTATTTCTGTATTCTGTTGTGTTCCTGCATAAATCAGGATCAGTGGTATCAAAGCAGTCTGCTTTTTCTCGATCCTTCTTTGCATGTCCCCAACGAGGTCGGGGTATAAGGAGTTAGGGCTTGATCTGGTGGAACCTTTGCAAGATCAGCGTTGCAAACCCCGACGGACACCCATGTGGGACGAAAAGAAAGATGAGTGAGCAGGAGATCCTATCCAAATATTTCTCGAGGAGGCCATCGAAAAACAAAGGAACGCGATGATGGATAACTTTGCCCAGATCCTTCAACCACTGCCCACCGGCGGCACATCTACATCCAGCAGCCACTATGGAGGCGCGACTCCCTTTAAGGTACAAGTAAACTTTGACATTCCCATATTTGAGTGTCAAATAGATGCAGATGTCGTAGATAGATGGTTCAATCTATTAGAAGGATATTTCTCAGTTCATGATTTTTCCGACCGGGAGAAGATTATTTTTGCACTCCTCAAAGCTACCCCCCATGTCAAGGACTGGTGGGAAACCTACTGTGAGAAAACGGACGAGACAGAACCCTCTCTGTTCTCAGCTGTACCCACTTGGAATTCTTTCCGAGATGACATCAAGGAATAATACTATCCCATGGAGAGCTTTGAGGACAAGTACATACAATGGACCACGCTGCGGCAACAAAGGGATCAAGATGTGCATGAGCTAACGAATCTGTTCCATACCCTGCGCACAAAGTTGGGTATCAAAGATTCAGAGAAACATTTGGTGCTAAAGTATCGCGGTTGTCTGCACAGATACATTCAGGAGGAAATGGAGTTCCTCGACATCTCCTCGCTTGGTACGGCATTCTGATATGCTGCCAAGATTGAGCAGAAATTCATACAAAAGAAGCGAGACTTTGGATTTGCGAATCAAAAGCAAGGGAAAGATGCCCCCAAACCACAGAACAAAGGACAAAGCCAAGGCATGGCGGCCCAAGACAACCTGCCAAAGACACAAGCAAAGAACAACACTACGAAGCCAAAGGAGGACACGGGAAAGTGGTGTGAGTTCCATAAGAGCTCCACTCACAACACAAGTCAGTGTCAAGCCAAGCAGTCGCTGGTGGCCGAGATGAGGGCTTCTGAATTAGATGCATGCTCCGACTCTGAATCAGAACCTGACAAGGTGAATGACAAAGAGAAGCAAATTATTGATGTGGAGCCCAACGCCACTGTTGCCACTACAAAGATCCAGAAGGAGGAACCAGAAGATCCAAAGGAGGCAGAGCATCTCTTCCACTCCCAAATGTGGGTAAAGGGTTCCCCACTACGGTTCATTGTCGACAATGGAAGCCAAAAGAACCTCATTTCAGCAAGATGTCGTGAAGCAGTTGGGCTTGCCGACCACGGCGCACCCACAACCATACACCATTAGGTGGTTTCACCAAGGACGGGATCTCCGGGTCAGCAAACAGTGCCGCCTTCCCTATAGCATCAAGCCCTTCACGGATGAGGTATTGTGTGACATTGCTCCTATTGATGTTTCTGATGTATTATTAGGCCAACCATACTTGTGGAAGCAACATGCTGTATATGAGTCCCGGCCTCACGCTGTTATTGTTACTTTGGGAAATAAATTGTACAGGATACCAGTGGTACCACCGCCTCCCACTATCTCTTTGGTTACTGCAAAACAATGCAGTAAGCTCATTTCCCAAACCAGAAAATTTGTTTTCCTGATGATCTGCCCCTAGGGAAAGAAGAAGACTGTGGCCACGACCTCCAGACATGGCTCCTCTGCACGACAACAACAAATGGACAAGGTTGTGGAGGAGTACGGGGACATCTTCACCTCAACCACAGGGGTGCCTCTACACTGTCAGGTCAAGCACCCCATTGACCTGACCCCAGGTGCGTCGCTACCCAATGGACCGATCTATAGGCGCTCTGTTCTGGAGAATGAAGAAATCAAGAGGCAAATTCAGGAGCAGCTGCAGAAAAGTCACATCCGGCCAAGTTCATCGCCCTGTGGGAGCTCGATCATGTTGGTACAGAAGAAGGATGGGACTTGGAGACTTTGTATTGATTATCGGGCGCTGAACAAGATCACTGTCCAGAATAGGTACCCGATCCCACGGATTGATGACCTTCTGGACCAACTCAAAGGGGCAAAATATTTCAGCAAGATCGACTTGAAGTCTGGGTATCACCAGGTACCAATCGAACCCTCTGATGTGTGGAAGACTGCCTTCAAAGCTAAGGAGGGACTTTTCGAATAGCTCGTCATGCCTTTCGGACTAACAAATGCTCCCATAACCTTCATGAGGTTGATGGACGACATCTTGCGTCCATTCACCAACTCATTTGTAGTGGTATACTTGGATAACATTCTTATCTTTAGCCAGACTTGGGAAGAGCACCTCCACCACATCTAAGAAGTCCTCCAAACACTGCGGCAACACAAGTTGTGTGCCAATTTGGAGAAGTGCACTTTTGGCATGACCCAAGTTCAATATCTGGGATACATTATTGATGAAAGGGGGGTGCATGTGGATCCAGCCAAGATCCAAGTCATTCGGGATTGGCCAGCCCCAACCACCCTAACAGAGCATCGCAGCTTTCTGGGTCTTGCTAATTTCTACCGCAGGTTCGTGTTGGGATTCTCTCAAATCACTCTAGCCCTTGAGTCAAGTCACCAAGGGAGGAGCAAATGCAAAATTCTTTTGGTCGGAATCTCAACAGAAGGCGTTCGTAGAATTGAAACATCGCTTATGTTCTGCCCCAGTGCTCACATTACCAGACTTGCAACAACCATTTGAGATCGAGACAGATGCCTCTGACTATGCTATTGGGGCAGTTCTTACTCAACAGGGGCATCCAGTGGCATATCACAGTGAGACATTGTCTGACACAGTTTGAAAGTATCCCACTTATGACAAAGAAATGTATTCCATTGTGCAGGCTTGTCAACAATGGAAGCATTACATTTTGGGGAAGGAGACAATCATCCACACAGACCACTGACCCTTGCAGTTCATACAGACACAAGGGAAGTTGCAGAACAATCGCCATCAGAAGTGGTCCACATATCTGCAACAATTTCATTTGAACATCAAGTACAAGGGTAGCACCAATAATGTTGCAGATTGCCTCAGCCGACCACCGACCGTGGCCATAACCACCATTCTCAACTCTTGTGGGCATGAGACTTCTGATTGGCCGCTTCTCTATAAGAGTGATCCAGAATTCAGCTACACATACAAGGCACTCCTGGGGGGTATGCAAGTTCCAAATTTTCACATCACATCCAAGATGCACTATTATATCACCTGGGACACCTATGTGTTCCTTCCAGCGAGTGTGCCAAGATGATATGGGAAGCGCACTACAGTCGAGTCGTTGGGCATTTTGGGGTCGAGAAATCAGTGGCAGAACTGCAAAATTATTTCTATTGGTTGAACCTTGGACAGGATGTTGGGAAGTACATCAGATCCTGCACTGCTTGCACCGTTGCCAAACCGACCATCAAGAAGAAAGGGCTCTATACTCCGCTACCTACCCCTAGTCAACCTTGGGAATCCATCTCCATGGATTACATGTCAGACCTTCCTTCTACTAAGCATGGAAACGACTGTGTTTTCGTGGTCGTCGACAGATTCTCAAAGATGGCCATTATGGCAGCCTGCAAGAAGAATATCATAGCAGAGGCCACTGCTAAACTCTTCTTTGAACGAGTGTGGGTGCACTTTGGGATCCCACAGTCTATCATATCAGATCGCGACAGCAAGTTCCTCAGCACATTTTGGTCTAGTCTCTGGTCAATGTTGGACACCAAACTCACCAAGTCCACAGCTTTCCATCCCCAAACTGATGGCCAGACAGAGGTCGTCAACAAGATGATTGTACACATTCTACGCATGTACAATTCAAAGCATCCACACACATGGGATGAGAGCCTTCCCTATGTACAACACAGTTATAACCGGGCTCTCCACAGCTCAACCGGCCACAGCCCCTTTCAGGTGGGCTTGGGATTCCAGCCACTATGTCCCATTGACGTAGCCATGCCATTTGCAGCTACTCAGGCCGATTCGGCTCATGTCCAGTCTGAAGCTGACAAAGTAAACAACTTCATCGAGCGCATTCAGCACATCCGCCAACAGGTTCATGACATATTGGACAGAGCCAATGCTAAGTACAAGCAACGACATGATCTACATCGAGTGCCACACAACTTCCAGGTGGGCGAAAAAGCGTGGCTACATTTGCAGAAGGAGCACCTCACTGGACCCCACCGCAAGATTCGCCCTCTCCAATATGGGTTGTACACCATCACCAAGGCTGTAGGGAACAATGCCTTCGAGCTCAGTATTCCACCATTCCTTGGTCTGCACCTAGTATTCAATGTAGACCGCCTTCGTCCCTACTTCCCACCTCTATTGGACACCTCTGACATTGCAGAAGAACTCACACCAAAAGAGTTAAACCCAGACTGCATGGAACAAGCCACCACAGACTGTATCATGGACATGCAAATCAATAACACTCACCAATAGAAGATCCAATTGTATCGGGTTGTCAAAGCTGGCCAACTCCTACACCAAGGCAAGTGGTTCACCAGGGACCAAGTTCAACAGAATTTTCCTCATCTCATGGAGGAACTCAACGCAATGGGGACCATTGCTTCCTAAAGGGGGAGGAATGATCCAAGTGGATATTGGTGGCCACCCGCCTATTCCACTTGGGGTCCCACCATTGTCTCTTTCAGTTTTTTTCACAACTTACTATTTTTAGTAGTTTTTCAGGTCCTGAACTTCCGGAGCCGTTTTGAAGCCCCAAACGGAGATAGTATGCCGAAGTTACGTCCATGGGAAGTTGAAACACCAATTTACCCAAACGGGGCCCATAGTTTTGGCACTTCGTCTCATAGGGTTAGGTTTTTGGACGTTTAGAATTCTCCATTGTTTCGCCATAATAAATAGGCCCTCGAGCTTCATTGTAATACAGTTCAGAGGTCTATAGTCGCCACATATCTTCTCAGAGATTCGCTACCAGCACCCTAGCTATTTTATTTCCATCATGTTTGTAAGCATATTTTTGTGATTTGATATTAATGAAATGAAGCCTTATTTCTGCTATATTTCTATGTTTATGGTTATTTCTGTATTCCGTTGCGTTCCTGCATAAATCAAGATCACTCTCCCGTCTAGTGTGTTCTTCCATGAGTTTTGCTTGCCCCACCTCCTCAACTATTGCAATATGGGTAAGATTTTTATCCTTTGCCCAAAGAAATTGTGCCCAAGAATTGATGTGTATCTCAATTTCTTGTTTGAAGGTAACTTGTTGGTATCAGATTTCTTCCTGCTTGTTTTTAAGGTAGAGAATTTCAGCATGAAACGTATGATTTGAAGGATGGATATTTTCCTACTCTTTTCTTTCATGTGATATCTTCTTAAGGGATAAATTATCCCCTTCCACCTTTGAAACTCTGGTAGAGAGGGTGTGTATTTCTAAATGGAGCTTGTTGTTTTCAGTTTCTACAAATTCCAGTTTAAGCGACATTTGTTTTACTTGGGCTTTCCTGAATGAGAAATCTGGTTCCATGGATTTTTCATGGACCCCAGTTTCAAGCTGTACCCTTGACCCTCAGCCACTATTACTGCAGGTTCAGGCAAAGCTTGGGGCTCTGCTAGGATTTCAAGGAATTGGTTAACGTCCATGCCTAAGTCCATCAGAGGTCTTGTAAAAATACTGCAAAGACAAGAACCATTACTTCAATTGTTATACACTTGATTCGTGGTGTTTGTCAAACACTTAGCATGCATCCCAAAAATACATTGCAACTCTCCTCCTTTCCTGGTTTGCGCCTTCGCTGTTGCTGTTCATGGTCTTTATTAGCAGTTCACTTCCCTGTAATTAGTATGTTGTAACCATTGTATTTAAAAAAATAGATAAAGACAAAAAAGAAGCATGGAGCATGAGAGAATTTTGTGTTGTATTGAGAGATAATTACTACAAGTAAACTCATGATGCAAGTTAGAAACTATAAATAGGGAGTATATGTAACATACCAAACCCCCAAATGTCATTAAGGAGGTGGAGTATTTAAATCTTTTCGTCTTAAATTATCACTCTTAAGCCACTTATGATCATATGAAAGCATTTACTTGTTGAAATATTTCCAACAGTTGTATTCTTGCTCAATTTGGAGCTCTAAGCATTATGCACTTATAAAGATACCTTGAGAGTCTTTTCTTTCCTTCGCCATGGCATCTTCAATCAAAGTGACACAACTTTCTTGCATAGCATTCATATAGTGCTACATCATGCCTTATATAATCACCCATTAACTCCATGTTTACCAAGGCAAAATCTCTTATTTTTTGGCCTTTTATTGGCTTAACGAAAAAAAGAAAATCTTCTTTTCATATTGCTTTGCAACTCTGAAAACATACCTATCACATCCAAAAGATTTTGTCTCCACCTTGTATCACAGTTGGAAAAGCTTACTTAAGTAACAAATTGGTCCTCTTCCTACATTTTGCATCTCTAAATTTTTTGCCATATGATGTTTCACATGTCAAATACCTTTGCTAGGCAACATGTCACATCCAGGAAAGCTTCCTTAACTTGAGACACATGTCATTCATCCCTCATCACACCTTTGTTTATTGTTTCTTTATCACCTTGTCACACCCATGGAATGTTTGGGGCACATGATGTATTGCACCGAAAGTTAACTCCAACCCATTGATTGATTGGTCCATTCAACTCTCCATCTTTCCATTAAGAACAATTTGATACTAGTAACACTCGTCAAACCCTAAAGGGAAGGGAAGGATCCTAGAGCAAAGGGAACTTTGAGAAGCTAGGAAAGTGTGGGTAAGCAAAACATGCCAAAGGATTGAGACTTTTTCGAGTAAGGTGAGTGACAAGATATTTTGCGGCATGACACATCAAATCCATGAAATATCTCTTTTGTGACATACTCCTTGTATTACAAGGACACATTTCATTGGTGCCAAATGAGAGTTAACACTAATCTTAAACTTTGTCACATCCATAAAAGTTTGAGTTATGATATGTTAATAACTTGTGATAAATGTATCACATTGTCAAACTTTTTGGTAATGAGACATGTTGCCACTTCCAAAAACTTTTAATTTTTAACCTTCCAATATACAAGTTAAAGCTCTCATTTCACATGCCAAAACTGTTTTTTGTGTGAGGTGTATTACTCCACAAAATTTTGTGGTGTGATACACTGTACTACACAAAACCTTCCTTGATGTTATAACTAATAAACTAGTGCCATGTGTCCTTCAAGAAGTATCCTTCGGTTACAACAACCAAACAAAGCATATCATTTGTCCACCAAAGGAAACTTTTCTTGGATGTGATATCCAATTCAATTGCACCATAACCTCCAAGCACTGGTGGCCTCTAACAATATTGCACAAATATATTCTTCATGTAGTACAGGTTGTATCAAATGGAAAATATCATCTTACAATATGCCAAAAGCTACCTTTTTCACTTCCAAACTTTTCCAAATTTACATCGTCATGCAAAGTGTCAAAAATAGCCTTTTTCACTAGACGCTTGTGTTATCCTTCCTAGAGGCATCAAAAGGGGTATTGTGGCCTTAAAGTCAAGCTTTATCAAGCATAAGGATCAAATAATAGTCTTAATAATTTGGCTTATCCTCAATAGGCATCATTTAAATCCAAAGGTGTGTGACCCTAATTTTTTTTAAGTACAAAAGCATCCTTAACCACCAAATCTTTCATGCCATGGATCCTAATGGCCTACAAACTTTATTTTAGATATTATATCACATTAAAAAATTACTTCAACTAAGATGCTAATTGACATTTCAACTTCACCAAATCTTTAGGTTTCTCCTAATCATGATATCCATTAAACTTTTCCTCGAGAAGAGGCTTGGTCATCTAGATCTTATATGCATATATATACATTACTCAAGTAATATGCACTAATCCAAAATTCCATTATAAACATTCCTAATGCTTGGAATCAATCTTGAAGTTTCATAACAAGCACACAACTCTAGTAAACCTATCATAACAAGCGGAATTTCACCTGTAGTTAAATCATGAAACCCTTTACACAAACAAAGAACTTGGAAAATCAATCCCATATATACACATACACAAAATCAAAACAAGGCTCATTGAGCAAGCACATATTTTTCATCACCCTATCATAACAAGAAAAACCTCATTTTTCATTCAATCATATTACTTCCCAAATTACACTCATTACCCACAATCCAACTTTATTTTCTTTTAAAGAGACCGAGAGAGAAAGTGACCTTTTTCATAAAGATATTCAAAGTGAAATTAATATATTCTTCATGTAGTACAGGTTGTATCAAATGGAAAATATCATCTTACAATATGCCAAAAGCTACCTTTTTCACTTCCAAACTTTTCCAAATTTACATCGTCATGCAAAGTGTCAAAAATAGCCTTTTTCACTAGACGCTTGTGTTATCCTTCCTAGAGGCATCAAAAGGGGTATTGTGGCCTTAAAGTCAAGCTTTATCAAGCATAAGGATCAAATAATAGTCTTAATAATTTGGCTTATCCTCAATAGGCATCATTTAAATCCAAAGGTGTGTGACCCTAATTTTTTTTAAGTACAAAAGCATCCTTAACCACCAAATCTTTCATGCCATGGATCCTAATGGCCTACAAACTTTATTTTAGATATTATATCACATTAAAAAATTACTTCAACTAAGATGCTAATTGACATTTCAACTTCACCAAATCTTTAGGTTTCTCCTAATCATGATATCCATTAAACTTTTCCTCGAGAAGAGGCTTGGTCATCTAGATCTTATATGCATATATATACATTACTCGAGTAATATGCACTAATCCAAAATTCCATTATAAACATTCCTAATGCTTGGAATCAATCTTGAAGTTTCATAACAAGCACACAACTCTAGTAAACCTATCATAACAAGCGGAATTTCACCTGTAGTTAAATCATGAAACCCTTTACACAAACAAAGAACTTGGAAAATCAATCCCATATATACACATACACAAAATCAAAACAAGGCTCATTGAGCAAGCACATATTTTTCATCACCCTATCATAACAAGAAAAACCTCATTTTTCATTCAATCATATTACTTCCCAAATTACACTCATTACCCACAATCCAACTTTATTTTCTTTTAAAGAGACCGAGAGAGAAAGTGACCTTTTTCATAAAGATATTCAAAGTGAAATTAATTGTAGGCTTCAAATTAACATCTATCCACACTATATTGTCCATTTCACTCAATCTAAGTGCACATGGAAAGTAGCATGTAACCATAAGATAGATTTTCATATCCATAAACTTCGTAATAAAATACAAGGGTAACTTTAACAATTAACATTGCAATCTCACATCACAAAAAATCAAAACTCATGAACAACTTTATAAAACAACCATGATGATATTTACACAATCTAGAGGACATAAGTTTAAGTAAGAAAACAGGTTGCCAGAACTTTAATTTGTTTATTTAATTGATTCTCAACCAAGCATCTAGCTTCCAAGGGACTTGAAAACTCATAAATTATCAAACACAAGTTGAAATCTTGACTAAAACATAAGTTCTATTAAGAATTTGAAATTAGGAACTCATGTTAAATTGCCAAAGGAAATCGTTAAAAACACCCATTCCCTCTCCACATATGCTGACATGGTCATTTACCGGACACAACAACCAGAAGTAGAAATTCATAAACAAAAACTAGGTTGTAAATAAATTTCTAAGCATGCTAAATAACACTAATTTGAGTTTGGAAGTTATTCAACAAACTAAATGTGAGCACATTTCCACCCAACCATAGGTTCAATTGCATTGATTCTTCCTACAACTAGCCAACCCCTAGCTATACTATGACATCACTATGACGAATTCAACAACACTGAAAGGCTAAATTATTAATTGGAAAAGTCATTCTTCTCACACAAGAAGAAGTAATAAAAGTTCATAGACAACAAAACCTAGGCTATAAGTAAATTTCTAAGAATTCTAAATAACACATTGAATTTGGAAGTTGTTTAACAAAATAACTGATGGTGAGGAAATTTCCATCCAACTATAAGATTCAATTACATTGCTTCTTTCTACAACTAGCCACCCCACAGCCAAATGATAGGAAAATTCAATAGAATTTAAAGGCTAAAGGATCAATGAACTCAAATTCCAAAGGATTAATTGGAAAACTCTTTCACAAGCAACGATATAGCATAAATTTCCTTCTCCATTAGATGTAGGGCCTCCATCACTTCCAGACTATGTTGCAAGAGGACTCGTTCCCACCAAAATCCATCGTACCCAATGTTCTGACGCTCCGGGGACTTTTACAAGGGTTGGTAATGTCCCCAGCGTTTAGGGGACATCATCGGGGACTTGGAATTCATCCTAGGCAAATTTTTGGGACTATTCGAGTACTATTCCGCCAACCTCTAGGAAAACACATATGTATAACTTGGCTTAACGTCATATCAACAAACACATGGCTCAATGGGGAAACATTTTCAACACTACACCTTCAACGAATTGGCCTCAACAAAACACACTGGTAATTATTCTTTGTCGTTGGTATTGGAGATTTGATACTACACGTTTCGCAAGAGAAAATAAAGTCCATTTGTGGGATGGAAATTATAGTTCCTCCAAAAAATAGTAATGAGAAAGCACCCAATATCAGAGTTAGTTCTTTATTCCCATTCGAAAGTCAATAAGTCCTACAGACGCAAAGGTAGTGGATGATGACATTGACCCAAAAGGAAAGGAAATATTGGTTATTGATTTTCCTGATCGGACCCTAATGATGGGTTTAGAGCTTTTTGGATAGGTGTAACATTGACTTCTAATGGGGCTCACCCTTTTCATTACAGCCACAAGACACGATTTAGAGAGTATTGAATTCGTAAGTTGAACACTTGGGGAACATTTGAAGACAAAAATGAAGCGGTGGCCACAAGTATGATACACAAGTTAATTAGTCGGCTCTGTTATTCTTTTAATGTTCCATATCTCTCAGTAAAACACATCCACCACCATTACATCGCACTCTTTTTTTGGACACGCACACTTTTAATGCTATACATCATCCCTGAAAATCCATCTTGATTCTTTTATCCCAATGACATATATAGAATGGCTTGAATTGTCTCTTTGATCATGCAAAACAGAATGGGAACATGGAACATGCACATCAAGCCATTCATTTGTTCATATGAACAAAAAGTTGAAATTTCTCGAGCTTATGAAACTTTCAACTTTTAGAATCTAACAAGTAGTATTTTTCACTTTTTTTTTTTTTTTTTTGTGTAAAAATGGATTGGTTCATAACTAAAAACTTCAACTTGAATTTTAGATTTGAGATTTAAGTATTTGGTTTTGTAATTAATAAATGATATTCGGATTTCATAGCTAGTTCAATGTCGATAATTTTATTGCAATGTCTATAACAGGTTGTCCCTTGGAAAATTTTGGGGTGCGCTCTAGCTATATTGGAAAGGCAGTGCAACATATCTTCCACATGCTCCTTTATTGGCTTGCATAACACCTAAAGCGATTTTTCATTGCTCCCTAGTCCCTTAGCAATTCCCCTCCCTTGGACTTATTGTATGCACCTAGCTATGCACCAAATAACGGTCGTCACACTCAGAAAGTTCAAGAACTTCCCTACTCAAATTCAAGGCTTCGCATCAAGGCTTACAAGTTCAACTTTCATAGGAAATGGCTCACTCGAGACTTTCTCACTATTCTCCCTACATGCACATACACATTTTTTCTCACACTCATGCACCATTTACATGGGATTGCTCGTACTAGTTGAACGTCCCTCATTTTCCCATGCAAATCGCCCTTCAAACCAAAGCATGATTTACATGGTCATGTTATCCAAGGAATAAGATTATATAGGATGATGAGATTCTACCCATTCCTCTCATAATGGTGGATGGTGATACTTCCACCAATCCAAATACACTGTTTGGTCCAAAACATTTCATAAGTTCCTTTTAGGGTTTCCATGCTACCTATGAAGGTTTTGTGACCTCTACAACAACCCATACTACCCTATAAACTCTTCGTTTCCTTTTTGGCCCTCTACCCTCAATGTTATCATATTCAACATTATTAAAAATTTATACAATCATGGAACAACTTAAAGACTTTGCATGTAAAATCTAGAAACTTAGCAGATCTCACTCCAGTCATTTCCCAACTTACTTACATTGGTATGGCCACCATAGAAGCACAATAATGGATGGAACACGAGGAACAAATATGAATGTAGGATTTAGAATCTTAGGAGGCATTATTTAAACCATTTCGCTTCTTACTAACATTGGTATGGCCACCATAGAAGCACAATAATGGATGGAATGCGAGGCATAAATCTTCTAGGAAACTTTATGTAGGTTTGAGAAATTCCACACTGTTAGTGTCAGTCTATACAACCTGTCACCAGCGATCAAATGGGCTCTTATCATGTTTTGTTAGGGTCTCATAGTCAATTTTTTGTTATTTCATTAGGTTTTCAAGTAGAAATTTGGTCACTGGATAGTAGGTCTAGGACTATTTTCACTCCTTTCACAATTTCATATGCTGGTCCTTGTCATCACTCAGTTGAGTGTACCATCATTCAAAGATCATTATTATCACTTCAGTCATCATCATCATGATTTCATTCAGTTCAGTGTCTCCATTAGGGTTTCAGTCACCAAATCTGTCATCCATGCATAAAATCCAACAATGTAGGAGTGGTAATAGGCAATTTCATTCAATAAAGTTTGATTTCAAAATGTAATTTATTGTTTCTATTATGTAATAAGTTCCTAAGTTCTAAAGTTGCAAATAAAGGTTCTAAGGCTACAAGGTTGTAAAAAGAAAGTAAGATTCATGAGGTGGGCCATCCTACCTCATTGATGAAATGTCTCCAAAGCAAGCTATAAAAGACAAAAGGGAAACTCATTTGCACTCTTCTATCCTCCTACCAAAAAGCTCCCCTCTCCCATTGGCAAGAAAAACCGGTTTTCTACCTCTCGTTGGAAAAAACTTGAAGGCATTGTGCACAAAGATACTGCGCTGCACATCTGAGATGGGCACTGCACACAAGGACATTGCATTGCACACAGGGAGACTACGTTGCACATCTTGCAAAGCTTTGCAGAAGTGGTAATTAGCTACCAAATTGGTTTTTCAAAGCTTCTCTTCAGTTATTAAAACCTCCAACCTCTACCAGAAGTAAGTCAAAGCATTTGATATCCTCCCTTGCACTGTTTACCAAGAAATTAAGTCAAAAACTTCATCTCCTAGGGTTTGTTTACATTTCATGGCTTTAGTTTCCAAATGATGAATTGCTATTCAAAACCCTAGTTTTCTTTCCCCTACCCCTCTATTTGCAGTTGATAGACTACTTCCATACACTACATAGCCACATCTCTTCATTTCCATCATTTCTATCTATAAACCCTAGTCTACCCTATGTCCTTCTAGGGTAGGACTATGTTTTTCTCTTTACCACCCCCTCCCTCACTCATTTCGCAAATTTCTATTTCCCCTACTCACTAATATCACTCCTTAGCCTCCTAAATTTTCTAAAAAATTTATATAACTCCCAAACCCATCTTATCACCTCATTCACTCATAGTTGAAAAATTCACTTTTTTGCATGCCTTCCACCTAGGTTTTCAAAGTATGGAAGCTGACTCATAACCATCAGAGAAAAGGAAGTATAACAAAAGGGGGAAAATACTGAGGTTTGAGCCCTCGAATTGCAATGAAATCACTTCCTCTCCATTTATCAAGAAGTGCTTTGAAGATGTGCATTGTTTAGGGTTTTTTCAAAGGGTGCAAGAAGTGGGTTATCATGAGCAGCTCACGAGTATTTTTGCCATCACTTTGAAAGGAGAAAAGGCTACTATTGCAGGGATTGATTTCATACTTTCAGTAGATGCCATATCTCATTCTACAAGAATACCAAATCATGGTGAGAATTGGTTCAAAGGCATGACACTAGACCTTGAATAATACAAGCCCTACTTGAAATCATAGTACAAAGGAGCTCATTCACATGTTCTCCCATTTAGATATTTGTTGGAGAGATATGCACCATTAATGAAGGCTGTCATGAAGTTCTTTACATGCGAGGGCAGATTTTCAAGGATGTATCAATACCACATTAGATTACTCAAGCACTTCACAGTTGCTAAATCTCTCAAATTGTGCAAATTCTTGTATAGGAGCATGATTAAAATCTCTGAAAGGGTGCAAGTGAAAGGCAGAGAGTATTATCCTAGCCTTTTTTTATCATAATATTGTAAATATTATAATTTTCCATCAGTTAGCAGAAAAGAATATGACTTGGGATTCCTTCATTGAGGCAACTTTACAAATGTCAAACCATGTCACCTACCATGCAAGAAGTGGGTTTATCAAATAGGGTGGAAGCTCAATCACCCAAAGAATCAGTGACAAAGAAACCTAGGGCTAAGATCACTCAGACATATCAGAGAGGCAGAAGGATTGTGTTTGCTCCTCAAATTGAGGAAGAGGCCAAACCCACATCAGTAAAGCAGGGAACACCATTACAACATGAGACATATATGCATGAGGAATAGCATGATTTTGACCTAGTAGACTTGGAGGCTAGTGATGAGCATGAAAACCTAGAGAGGATTATCAAAGACAAATATGCTCAGATCAAAGAGCTCCAAGACAACTTGGCAAGGGAAAATTTTATCATTTCATTCCTAGAGCAAGAAAACCATCAACTGAAAGCAAAATAGTTGGCTTTAGAGAAAAGTCACTTTAAAGCAAGCATGCATGATGCCATGGGAAAAGCAGTGATTGACATTGAAGAGTCAGAGAAGCATGAACAGCAAGTAACAAGAAAGAGACCAAGGACCCTGGGTCTCAAAAGAGAATTGCAGAAGGAAAGAAAGCAAAATCCACCAGATGAGGAGTTGAGTTTTGAAGAAAGAATAACCAATGAAATCAATGAAAACAGGGAGTTTTGGCTTGAAAAAGTCAATATTCACTTGGAGAAGCTCCTTGAAAAGGCCAACAGGGAGAAGAAGATACATAAACACATGGTTGATCACTACCATGCAAGAAATCAAATTTGTAATGTCAAACAGATGCAAGACAAATTGAAGGAAACCCTAATCCGCCATGAGGAAAAGGGTAAGTTGGACCTACTTGTTAATGCATCCATGATGGCATATCACACCTTATTTGGCATCTCTGGTGATGCCAGGATACTGGGTTAAATCGGATCCCAGCATTTCCAAACTCATTTGCTTCCTCTAAAATTAAAGTTCTTTATTAAAACCACAAATATATTCAACTCAAAAATACATATGAAGGAAAGAGAGACATACAAATAAAATACTGATATAAAAACATAAAAAAACTCTTTGGCCAAATATTACAATGGGCGGCCACTTGGTTCGCAGCCCTTCAAACAATTTCTCTTACTCTTTGTATTCCTCACTCCCTCACTTCCTCGCTTGTCTCACTTGTTTTTCTTCCACACAACCCTCCTATTTATACATATATATAAATTTATTCCACTCCATAATTTTCTCCACACAAATCTCAACTAAAATCTAATTTAGATTTATCTTATTTTGGACTCAACTAAGTCCCGTTTATGGAATTCCTCATCCCTAGATTATCTACCTAATTCACTCCACTCATATCCTTAATTATTTAAGGAATATTTACAATAATCCTCACATTTATATTTTCTCTCCTAATTTATTAAAAATGAGAAAATTAATTAATAAAATAATTAAAATATCTCACCCCCCTAATTACATAATTGAATAATGAAAATTTAGCTTTGATGCTCCTGCATCAAACTCCCCATGTAGAGAAGTTTTCATAAACTCCTGTCTATGAGGTCCATCGCTTTTCTATAACAATGCAACAGTCACAATTCTTGATGACTTGCTCCCTCCAGGATTCCAGACTCTAATCTGCCGCTGGTCCTTCTAAGTATCAACTCGATTTGGTAACTCATCACCCACTCTGTCGATCGGATTCCATCGCCTTCTCCAACACTTTCTTTTGCCAATTCCTCAAAGTAATACCTCGTTGTCGAATTTTTTCATCTCCAACTGAGCTGAACACTCAACTTTCTGCAATGAAAAATAATCAAGAACCTCTTCTTGATTACACCCATAGTCTTTGATTGTTTTAATAGCAACAACTTTCTCGTCCTGTTCTGTACCTGCATTCACCAACAAACTGTTAGTTTTAAAAAGATAAGACCTTTCGGTCTCTTTTGATGCTTCAAGCACCAATCCCCCACCATTGAATTTTTGGACTTCAATAGATCTTGTTTTGAACTGCTGACTGCTTCCATCTCCATCCTGCTGGATCAATATTTTTGTCTCCTTTATGTCTCTACGGACATAACTTTCTTGCTGCTTCTGATCTTCCATCTCAACGCCAAATAATTTCTGCTCTATTTCTCTTATTTCAACATCATATCTGTTAATGTAGGTTTCTGTACTTACAGTTACATTATTATTTGAAAATTTACAACATTAATTCAACTCTATAATTGTTAAAAACATTTCATCTCTATCATGTATAGTCACTGTAATTTCTTCTGGATCAGGTTCTGTAAGTTTTACTTCTCCATCAGGTTCCTTAAGCCATCGTTCCAAGAACTCAATTTCCATATGAAATCTTTCCAACACTTTATCACAACCATCATATGAAATATTTCCAGCACTTTATCACAACCATCATTCCCAGCTTCATTCTTCTTCTTGCAATCTTCCTGAGTTGTCCTGGTTTCAGCGTCATCACATTGTAAATTTCCATCAACAAATTCACTAAACAGATACATTTGTTTACCTCTTTGGAATATTTCTTCGACATTTCCATTTTGTTTCTACTTCATAACAGCTTCAACTAGCTGTCTTTTCCCAAACAAGAATTCATTTATGATTTCTTCCTGTTGTAACCTCCTCTGAAAGAAATTCTCCATCAGACTCCACCTCAAAAGTCTCATTCTCCTCTGTGACAATTTCACCAGATTGTTCACCATCTTTCGCACATCCTGCAAACATACATAAACTGTGAGAAAAAATGCAAGGCTCCATAGCCTCATCTACTTCTCTTGCCAACACATCTTCAGACTCTTCTGAACTATCCCAATAGTTCATGAGATCTTCCTCATTGATCTCTTCACCCAGAATTTCACCCTATTATGGGCCACAAATGGAAACATCCATTTTTAACTCAACCTCACTGAGTTCTTCACAACTCAACATCTGCTCGAGCTTCCTCAACTCTTCTGTCAACTATATGTTTACCTGCTTTTCCCTCTTTGCGTGTAGTCTTTGCCACTTTACCTTCTTTCTCATGGTCCAACCATGTGTTTGGTCTTTCACATTTCTCTGCAACAATTTCATTAACAGTTCAAGGTGAACTGTTATCTCAGCCTTCTCCCGCTAATAATCTTCATCTGTCAACTGCTCACATATGCCACTTACCTTGGCATTTTCCTCCTCCTTCCCTCTACTGTGGTCTTCATCAAATCTTCGGAAATGACTATCAACAATCATTTTCCCCTCCTTGGTGAACTTCATCTGTTCACGTGTGGATTTCATTCAATCCTCCTTTCACCAATCCTTCACACTTGTCATTCATCAAAAATTCAAGTTTTCCTCCTGCGCTTGGCTTCTCTTGGTTCTCTAGCTTGGAACCAATCTCTGGCAACCCTCTTGCTTCACTTTGCTGCAAACAACACTTTGGTAACCTATGTGTTACAATGACCAATTCTTTGGGTGTCGAGCTCTACCGATCATGCACCCCATTACATTCAGACTTTTTACTTAGCTTACAACTCTTTGACTTCAGACTTGCACCAACTCTTCATCTTGGATGAAAATACTCAATCTTAACTCAAACTATCCAAACTTTCATTGGACTCTTAACCTCTGTTTTGACTTCAAGCTTTGTCCCAATAATTATGATAGTGGATGTTTTGACTTAATTCAAGTTATATAATCCTCCAACCAACATACATCCCTAAAACATTTTTAGTATGTAAAATCTTCACTCTCTTTCATACTTCATTCTTATGACAAATCATCAGTTTGCCCCTATCATTACACATGATACTGAAGTCTTTAGTCGAAATGCAATTCAGGTTTTTCAAGATTTATTTTTAAGGTGAAAATAAATAAACCATTCAATTTCCAACATTCAAAATACCTTCTCGAAATGATGTATCATAACTTCTGCTCTTGTTAAGGTTATTAACAAACCTTCTCTTCGAAATCTCAATTCTTTGGAATTCCACTCTTCTGTGCCGTCTTTGTCACTGTAAACATTCGCATGCCCTTCATTCAACTTTCTCATCATCTTAATGCAACCAGTTTCCCTGTACTTTCATGCACCATACAACTGCACATTATAAATTGTAATTCACATCTCCTCACCTATGTACAGAGAACAATTTGTTCATATTTCAACCTCTTCGATGTACAACCCATACATTGTGTCCATCCTGAATATCACCTCTTAGATGCTGCCACATAATGGTAAAACAAAGATTTTACAACATCAAGCAATTATGTTTTCAATCACAAATAAAAAGAATTCTCCTTTTTCCAACTACAAACTTTGGTCCAAAATGACTTAACCAAAACTGTGAAGAATCCACATTATGCATAATAAACCCTCTCACATAAAAATGCATTTTTCCTTTATATCACCTAGGATTAGCACATTTTCCATTCATTTTCCAATCATTTATACCTCCGCATTTGCACCATTTCCATTCTTTCATAACATTTACGAAATCATCTTCTCGAGTATGGCAAGGAAATTTAATCATCCATATTTTAAAATACCTCTACTCAATGAGTATTGATTCATTCAATGAGCACTTATCTTGAATCTTATCGTGGTTGAAATGATCCAACTCTTCTCTCGTGTATTCTTTTAGGAATACATTCAAGCCTCCACAAATTTACTTTGAATGTGCAAGGTCCATTCTCTAACAATCTCTCCCCAGCAAATAAATTTCTTCCAGCAAATTTCTAACATAAATATTTTCCCAACAAATAATGTTAGAACCCTTCAAAGTATGCACAATCCATCCTCTTAGTTTAAGCCAAGTTCCCTCATCTCAATCTCTTCAATTTCAAATTCTTGCTTTGAAAACATGAAATCTTAATGTAACTAAATATCCTTTCAAGATTACATTCTCCCAAAAAAAACATACATGAATTTTTCAAAAAACTTTACCTCGATCAATCCCAGTGACCTTTTCTTATGCTGGAAGGTTGTACCGTGGAAATACTGGATTCATACCTTGAATGTTCCGCTGGAACCGCACCTCTTTCACAAGCCCCACACACGCCACTTTTAAGCGCCTTGATACGACTGGCTTTCAAAAACTTGATGTAGAAAGCAAATTTCCACTTTCAAATTAGTATAGTAAAATATTCAATTTTACTAAGACCCAGGTTTAATCTTCACTTGATGCAATTGATTCGTTCTTCGCCACTTAGCGTGCCCTTCCAATTTCCACTCTATAATTACATATAACAATAAAATATTGCAACTTTATGCAAACTCCATTTTTTTTTAACAATAATCAAAATAATAACATAATTAAAATTTTCATTTTGGATCCATAAAAAAAATATTCAACTCAGTATTGAGCCCACGCTCATCTCACACGAATCTGACACAGAAATTGTCAAGCCCGATCACGACATTTACCGTTGGTCTTCCACCCAACGATGGCCAAGACGTAGCATCCAACCTGTAGCATAGTCTATTGTGTGTGGTCATATGTCACAGGCTTGTTCTTGGAGGTGTGAATTGCCCACACCACGACTCCCATGTATTAATGGGTGCAGCCTACTGGACGTTACATTTGCGTGAACTCTTAATCATATGTCATCGCCATGATGCTTCTTCTGCCAAGTGCATTAAGGCCTCACTAGTAGTGTGGCTTCACACTTGCCGCAGGCTTCCAATCCATGGCTTTGTCAAAGCTACGATGGTTCCTTGCTGAAACGTCGACGCTCCCCACACATTAACACTGTAGCCAACACTCGACCACTTGCATTCTTGCTTCAACGTGTTCACCCTCTCATTTAACCACGATCCATACAATTCAATACAGATTACACGGCATCAATTGGCCCCACCATAAATGTTTACGCAGTCTAAAACATACTCTTTGCTAGCCAAAATGAATTGACTGAATATGAATTTAATTCAACGTGATTGAATCCTTGCATTGCAAAGCTGAAAGTAGTTCATCGCAGGGCTGCTCTGCATCACCGTTTGTGATTTCCACCTTCATTCGATCCACTGCTTTCTGCTTTTTCATGTGCATTGTAGATCAAATCCGCCCCTTTCAATAAACCAACCATAATAAATTTCAAAGGCTCCTCCTTTCGATCAATAGTTTATTCAAATGAAACCACAAGGTCTCGCTTCCATGGTCTGATTATATCAGTCTTTGTCCTCTGCAACTTTATTACCGTTCTTAAGAATGTACTCGCAAATTTAAAGCTTGATCCGAGTACTTTCAAACCTCTGCGCATCCAAAATTCTGCTTCACAGCTCCCAACAATCGAATCCTCCTCCTCAATTGTCGTGTATGAGACTCTAATCTCTCACATAGACAAATATCTCATATAGACAAAGCGCAAGAGCACAGGCGTAACACCAAATGCCGAATTCTCTTCTGATAAAAATAATCGCTTTAACTAACAAAATAAACTCATCCACCAACAATTCAACAAATACTTTTATCCTTCTAAGGATTCAGGGCCACACCTGCTCCGATACCAAAATGATGCCAGGATACTGGGTTAAATCAGATCCCAACATTTTCAAACTCATGTGCTTCCTTTAAAATTAAAATTCTTCATTAAAACCACAAATATGTTCAGCTCAAAAATACATATGAAGGAAAGAGAGCCATACAAATAAAATACTGATATAAAAACATAAAAAAACTCTTTGGCCAAATATTACAATGGGCGGCCTCTTAGCTCTCGGCCCTTCAAACCATTTCTCTTACTCTCTGTATTCCTCACTTCCTCACTTCCTCGCTTGTCTCACTTGGTTTTCTTCCTCACACAACCCTCCTATTTATACATAAATATAAATTTATTCCACTCCATAATTTTGAGTCCACACAAATCTCAACTAAAATCTAATTTAGATTTATCTTATTTTGGACTCAACTAAGTCCCGTTTATGGAATTCCTCATCTCTAGATTATCTACCTAATGCACTCTACTCGTATCCTTAATTATTTAAGGAATATTTACAATAATCCTCACATTTATATTTTCTCTCCTAATTTATTAAAAATGAGCAAATTAATTAATAAAATAATTAAAATATCTCACCCCCCTAATTACATAATTGAATAATGAAAATTTAGCTTTGATGCTCTCGCATCATCTGGACCAATTTTGAGAAAGTTTGGAGCATTTTTTGCATTTTGGTGAAATTTGGTGCATTTTTGGGAAATTCAACAATTTTGACTAGGTCCATAAGCCCAGCGAGCTCACGCTGTGCTTCTTCCCTGGGCCTCCAAATGATAAAAGCTCTACCTTTTTGGAAAGCTGGTGGCCTACTCTCAAAAACCCATTTGCTCAGTTTTCTGGTCCAAGGCTCAAATTTTGAGAAAATTCCAAAAAAGGGGTCAAAAAACACCACTCTGCCTCTCTTTTCACTTTCGCTGCGTACCTAGAGACACCTTGGGAGAATGGCCATATCTCAATCTAGAAAGGGTAATTTTGCATGCTTAAATACTCTAAAGACAACTACACTCTCCCAAATTTTTCAAAATAGGTCTCAGATTTGGATTTGGACGTGAACAAGGCACCCAAAAGTGGCCTCCAAGAGCTCACTGCGCATCTGCAAATTACTGATAATTTTCATGAAATTTCATTGTGTAAATTTTGGAAATTCTCAGTTTGACTTTGGTAAAAGCCAAGGGGTAAAAGTAAATGAATGTAAGGGGTCAAAGTAAATGTAGATGGGTAAAAATAGGGTTGCTTAGGTGTTTTATCCTCCATTTATTGCCTTAAGAGAATGTTTCATGATTGTTAGTAAAAGAAGGAAATGATTAGGTAACCTCCCTTGTATGTAGCAGACATTGGATAGGTGCGTGAATTTGGTTTTTCTTGTTGGAAATTTGACCTCCAAGGGAGGATTTTGACCTCAGTGACTATATGAGGCACTTTGTAATCATTGTGAAAGGTTAGATGCTATGGAATTGAGCCTTGAGGATACTAGTGCACTTGTGAATTTGGCAGGAAGTAATAGACAGAATTTGCAGCTATTGTAGTGGGATTCCCGTGGTATGTGATTTAGCAATGTTTTTCCTTCTGTGGTCATATTTTTGAATGTATTTTACCTTACATTTCTATTTCCATGCTTCATGTGTTTGTTTCCTAAGATAATAAACATAATTCATTGATATAATGTTCTGTTTTGGAGTATCTTTCACATTTTTGTTCATATTCCTCTGATATAAGAGAATTCATGAGATTCATGCTCGTTTTGAAACCTTATCAATCTACCTTATACACAAAGACATATCTAAAGTGCTAAAGTATGTGCCTACCTTACCCCATTACATCTCTGCAAATGTGATTTTCAAAGCCCAGACCTAGTCCTCCTAGACCTAAGCCACCATCCAACACGAAACTCAAATCAACCAAACGCTGATCTAAACACCTAGCCTAATATCTTCATGTCACAGTCAATCCTTGACTGTGATCTCATTGAGAGAACCCTCTCAGCCTAGTAGGACTAGCTACTAGGTCAAAGTGGTCTGTGGTTACCTTTGTCAGTCTCCTTTTCAGCCTTCGGAGAACTGGTGGAGTGCTAACACACACAAAATTTGAAAGTGGATAATATCTCATTTTAAAGGATTTTGTATTAGCTAAAAATAGTTTCTTATAGAATTTGATTTTATCTCCTGATTTAAGAGGTATCATTGATTGAAGTCACACATTTGTAAAGCAGTGTGATCTCATGCGCCTTGAGTTTCAAGAAGGCTTTCTCACATTATGGGCTACAATAGAGAAAATATCTTATATCAATGGAAATATCTCTTTGATAGCTCCAATGGCACTTCAAAAGAATTTGATTTCATCACATGTAACTAAAGTTATCAACAAAGTTGCAACGATATAGTCATTGCTAGAAAAATAAAAACCAAGGTTATGGATCATCCACAAACCCACTATTATGGGAGAACCCCATAAAACCCTTCTCAAAGCTCACCATTGCCAACTAGGTTATGGATCATCCACAAACCCATGGTTATGTTTTAACCACACATAGCCGTTCTCTTCATTGGCAGTCGGGACATTGCAATCATGATGGTTATGGATCATCCACAAACCCATGGTTGGGGGTTACCCACACAAAACCCTTCTCTTCATTGGAACTAGGAACATTTTGATCATCATGGTCATGGCTCATCCACAAATCCATGGTTATGGGTTAACCACACAAAACCTCTCCCCATTGGCTTATGAAAGATTGTAATCGTGATTTTATATTGAACATAATAGAGATCCCTATTTGTTTAGCATGGGTGAATGAATGGGACCATCATTTTCTATGGAGGAAGGATTGAACTTAATCATAATGGGAATAAAGGGGCTTATAATCTAATTTCACAAGGGGCTTATAATCTAATTTCACATGTGTAAGTCATAAAGTCGTATTTTTATGTAAAAGGAATCTTGATAGATATGTAATTGATTTAGTCAAACCTAACCAAATGTTGATTTCATCAACACGAAAACTTATGAGAAGGAAATAGTAAGAGAGTAAAGGTCGAGAATAAAATATTATAAAATTAGAATCATTGCTTATAATGGTTATTTTTAATGGAATCCTTCTTCTCCAGCTTTCTCTCACTTTTCCTATATTTGTAATGTATTTGAATCTTGCATTTTTATTAATGTTATTGCAATTATTCTCATGGAAATTTTGTATGTTTTCTCTCAACCTTTCTAGGCATTCAAGCCTTATAGATCTTGTCCCCTAAGATCCTAATCATCCACCTACTACAATCAATGGTTGGTTGGTTATATTAGTCAAGGTAATTAAAATATGATTCTCATAATTTTATTTTGGATACAAAATAACTTGGGAAAGGTGGCTAAGGATTGTTAGGTATATTGAACCCCTTCTTGTCCCCCAATGGTGTAACGGTCCTTATAGCACTTGTTCCTTCAATTAGTTGCACATTTTCATTAATTAAATAAGATACATATGCAATTCCTTTGATTTACCGAATTCAACTTGCCATGATAGCAAAATATTCACATTGAAATAAATAACGGTAAGCATGATTAATTACAATTTGAACATGGGGTGAAATTGGGGATGTTACAAGATAGGATCAAGAATAAATTGTTGATTGTTTCTAAATCTACCATCTATAGTGTTTAGCATCGGTTTAAGCATGCTTGGAATCAATTCTCTTAAAACATACTTAAAACACTGTAGCCATTGAGGTCATGCAAAACAATTGGTTTCCCAAAAATTCAGGTTGTAGTTACAAACATGTCTTTTGGTTGATGTTGTAGTTAGGACTGCTTTCTTACTATTACTCATGAGTACACTAAGAATCAAAATAAAATGTGATATAAATGAATTGTTGTTATTTTAGTTAAAATTATATAATGAGTTATTTTTATTTATTATCTAATTGTACTTTATACATGTGAATAATGTCAAGTTTATATTCTTAATATTAATATTGTTATAAAAAATTCTATCCTTCTTCTCTATTCAAGATTAATGTATCACAATTAGAGTTAGAGGACTTTTGTGCTCTAGTTCAAAAAGTTTGAGAACCTACCCCTATGAAAGTGAGTAAGTGATGATGGGTGAATCCTTTGGTGGGAGGTTGTGGTATGTCACAATGTTAAGTTCAAGAGAGATTGGGAAATATTATGATTCGAAAATAGAGAAATAAGTTGTAGGTGGCATGGTAACAATTTATAGGAGTTTCCCGATAATAAAAACAATTAGATGGGAGAAGATAGTGAAAACCCTGAAACTAAGAAAAAAGGAAAGTTTTAGGGGTTAATATTCATAGGTGGGTTAATTTCTCATGCCTTTTCCAAAGAAAAGATTCACCAATTTCCATTTGTTCTAAACATTATTCACCCAAATTTTATATTATAAAACTATTTTACCTTAAAAATCACCAAACATTTCATACTTGAAATGTTAGGGGCTGTTAAGATTCACCAAGGTTTTTAAACTTAAAAATAAATTTTCATCCTTAAAATTTTCCTTGTTAAGATACGGGTGAAGAATAAATATCGCATGGACTCTACCATTTGAAAAGTTTTTTGATTGACCTGTCATGTACAAGAATTAAAAGGAAGCTACTAGGACAAATGATGCCATAGAAATTAACCTTGGATTAAAGGTGAGTCCAAAAATCATCAAGCTTAGAAAAGATTATTCCCATGATGTAAGGAAGAAAATCAACAGCCTCACCCATGAGTGTAAAGATGTTTTTTCTTAAACATATGATAATCTAAAAGCATTTAAAACACATCATTCAATGCTCATCCCCACTAAGGAAGGATTAAATAACTTTAGACAAAAACAAAGACATGAATCTAAATTTGGCACCAATAATACAAAAGGATATACAAAATATATTAGAGGCCAAAATTATAGCCCCAAAAAGACATTGAATATAGGGTTTCCACATCCAGTTCCTATAAAAAAGGGACATGGTGAGATCGGAATATATATAGCACTTGTCAGTGAAGGATAATAATCCCCTACCCAACATGGAGAATCTACTACAAAAGGTAATAGGATCAATAATGGTGTCAATCATGCTAGATGTATTTTTGGGTTATAATCAAATAGCTGCTAAAAAAGAGGATTTTTTATCATACCCTAAGGAACATTTGAGTATTCCATGATGCTCTTTGGATTATTGATAATGGATAAACATTTCAATTAACAATAAACAACATGTTTAATGATACCATGCATAAAATCAGCCCACAGGGATTTGTATTGACAGTGAATGGGTGCACAGTTAAGGAAATCCATGCGAAAAAAGTCACGTGTTCAAATCCCCTATGGGTGTTTACACCACAAAAAATTGATACCATCCATAAAATTGAGATCTATCCTAATTTGATTGTTTTATCAAAGGAAATAAATGTACATGTCCATCATCTTAGGCAAGTATTTTGAAAGTACGAAAAGTAGAAGATATTTTTGAATCCAAAGAAGTCAACTTTTGAGGTAGACAAAGAAATGTTATTGGATCACATAGATGTTATAACAGAAACCCTCAATTCTTGAGATAAAGTCTCAAAGCTCAAGAAAATATTTTTTGTAGCTAGGAGAGAGGTCATTGTCACCTCACCAACCCTCTTCTCTATTTTAGGTCATCTCTAGAGTGGATTATGAATGATAAGATACGTTGAACTTAAATCAAAGATCACAGCTTTGGAGACTCTTATACACATGGAGCCATTCACCCATGATGCATATAGAGACGCATATATTCAAAAGTTGAGTGCTTCAAGGAGTTGTATACGCAGTTGCACAATGGTGACAAAATCGTTAACTACCATCTCTAGGATGGGTTACTCTATAGGATGAATAAGATATGTGCTCCTAAACGCGATTAATCAAAGTTGATCAGAGAGTATCACACCTCTAAGGTTGTAGGCAATTTTGGTGTATGGAAGACCATGGCTAACTTGAAGAGGTATGTGTTTCGGCCCAATATGCAAGAGCAAGTAGCTAGGTTCATAAGATGATGCATGCTCTGTTGTACCAACATGCCTAGAAATAGGAAACAGGGTCTATATCATCCCTTTCTTATACCTACTCATTCTTTGGAAAGCATTTCCATGGAATTTGTGGGAGGTTTACCGACAACCAGGAAGGGACATGACTACCTGTTCGTGGTAATTGACAAGTTCGACAAGATGTGTGTTCTGATGCCCTGTAAAAATACCATCAGTGGACAAGAAGCAGCAAATTTGTTCTTTGGACAGGTCTAGGTGCACTTTGGGATAACAAGGAGCATCATTTCAGATAGGGATAAAAGATTTCTCAGTGCATTCTAGACTACATTGTGGGAGAATATGGACAGAAAGTTGAAGAGATCTACAACATTCCATCCACAGATAGATGGGCAGATAGAAGTAGTCAACAGGACCTTGGTTCAACTTGCTAAGGGATACAACCAGAAGCATCCGAAGACCTGGGATGAAAATCTGGTTTATATACAACATTCTTACAACAGAGCAATCCGCACTTCTACAGGAAAGTCCCCGTTTGAAACTTGTTTTGGATATTTTCCACCTTCAGCTATGGATATTACATATGGGTAACAAGGTGGAGTGAGGGAATATCTTACAAGAGATTCTTTCAAGGCTGAAAATTTTATAGAGAAGATCGGGCAAATCTATCTATAGGTACAAGAAACAATGCAGAAGTCGTAGGAGAAGTATAAGGTCAAGAATGATCAACACATAACAGAGAAATCATTCAAGGTGGGAGAAAATTTAAGACTACAGTTAAACAACGAGAGGCAACAGGGGCCTGGTAAGAAAATCAAGGCTCTGAGGTATGGTCCCTTTGAGATACTGGAAAAGGTGGGTGATAATGCTTATCAAATCAGTTTACCACCATATATGCACATTTACTTAGTTGTGAATGTGGAGAATTTGAAACTATATGAGCCTTCCATGCTAGATCAGGAAGAGGAACATGTACTACCTTCTGTGGAGGATTTGGCACCAAATGCTCAGGAAGAGTTAACAAAAGACTCAGTTTTGCAGAAGAGGTCCAGAACTACAAAATAGGGGCAGCATGAGCCTTGTCAGATTGGGTTGAAGGGAAAACTTCCAAGAAAAGCTAAATAATACACCAGAGAGAAGGTGGAGGAAAAAATTCCTCACCTCATTCAGTAAAATCTTTTCAGACCAAAAGCCTCCCAAAATGGGGAGTTGTGATCCAAAGTGGATCATTATATTTTTTTCATCCATCTTGATGCATTTAGAGTGTAAAAAGTGGAGGAATTAGGTCATGGGACCGTTTTTACTGGCGGGACCCAGTTTGGCAAAGCAAGGTCTGAAACCTTCCCAGAGTGTTTTGAGGCTTCAAACGACATTTTTTTGGGGGTAAAACTTTGTTGATTTTTTGCATCACATCTTCATGCTATTCTACACAGAGATATTTCCTATGGCGCAAGAAGTGCGTCAATCGGAGTCTGTATGCAAAATTTATGCCACTCAGAAGTTTACCTTCCTGTTTTCACACCTATAGTTCGAGAGGATGTTGCGTCAGCCCCAAGTTATGCCACTCAGAAGTTGACCTTCTTGTTTTCACACCAATAGTTCAGGAGGATGTCGCGTTAGCCCCCATTATTCATGGAAAATGGGTTATCCACGTGTTTGTGATGTAAAAGACTCTAGAAGACTCTATATTGTAACTCTTGTTTAGAGTTGATGAAGTCAAACTTAACCACTAGTAGGCTATCGGGTTGTGTTATAACTGGGCCACTAGAAGGAAGAGGCATTCCATTCTTTCGAGAGAATTTTCTTCCATAGCTGAGCAAAGATAGCCAAGAGATATAGGAGGTAGAGAACACAGAGAGGATCTGTGCATTGTAGCAGCCCACGGTCCACAGACATTACTTCTTTGTACACGCAGCCATATTTCTAGACATAGAAAGAGGGCGAAGCAGACTCACCTTCCAATTGGTTTTTCTCCCTAAAGGGTTTCCTAGAGCATATCTTGTGTCTTGTGTGTGTGTGACCTTATTTTGTCATTCTCTAATTTTCTGCATAATTTCCATTGGCATGCATGCACTAATTACAGTTAAATTTACAGATCTATAAGTTTAATAAAACTGTAATAGTGTAAAAATTCATAATTTTAATATATTATTATTAGATCTATTGTGACGAATTGTCCAGTGGAATATCCACGACAATTTACGGATCAGACAGAGTGATGGACCAAAGTGGGTATTAGGGTAAAGGCTCCAGGCCACATGTCATGGTACAAGGTTAGCTATGATGAGGGAAAAGCCAACACTTGGGTATATGAGTGTAGGAGGGAAAAAATCGTGGTACATGAGTTACCCCGTTCTTTATTTTTCCACCCTTTTTCACATTCCTTTTTCCTTTCATTGATTTTTCTTTACAACTACTTGGGGCTCCAGGGGATGAGAGCATGAAGTGTAGGATATAACAGTAGATACCTCGTTTTTGTTAATTTATGGTAGCATCGGATGTCATCTAGCCTTGTAATTTTGTATATAAGCTAAGACACATGTATTCCATAAAACCCAGAAATGGTTTTGGAAAATTCCACTTAGAGATGATTTAATTAAATTAATTAATCATTTTTTAATGTTTTCCTAAGTCTAAACTTAGGGAATTTGATTAATTAAAGTGTATTAATTAAATCAAGTGTGAATCTTCTAGATAAAGTCATGGATCACCTCCAAGTTAATCTTAGCCCTTAATTATGTTCTAATCTAGACCGTTGAAGAGTCGATGGAAGATTATAAGGAGGAGGGTGAGGGGCCTATGAAAAATATACTTGACACTTGAGTCATCGAGCATTTTCGAATTTGTGTGAGAAGACACAGCTTTTGATCAAGAACAAATCACTAGGGCTGGGTTTGCTAAGTGATTTGAGTCAGTGATCAGATCCGAAGAGGGGCAAAAGCATAGATTGGTCAGGAAGGCCACGAATACATTTCAGAGAGAGGCAACATCAACGCAAGAGAGAGACAGTGCAGTTTCTGGCTAGGGTTACGCAGTTACTGTAGAGAATCACGGAGAGCCAGCTCGGTGTCTCTTGGAGTCAGTCCGGAGAAAGATAGAAACTGGGGTTCTGAGCCAGGAGGGCCAAGATCTAGCTTCAGATCAGCCAGATCAGCTACAGGAAAGAGTGACGCAATCCCTCTAGCTTACCTACGTAGGCTTATGCAGTTCCAATGTAGGCAATCATGTAGAGGTAGTGAGGGCTTCATCAACATTGTTTTTGATCAACCAGAGACTTGCCGAGTGAGGTATATCTCACAATTATTTTTTATGTCTAGACTTCTCTAAAGGGTTTTCCAGATGTTGGCACCCTAGTTGTATTCAATATTCTACTACTTAATAATACAAACCCTCAGATATGCTGCACCGGTTTTCCCAAGTAGGGTTTTTCCGGGGACTTAGTCCAAAAATAACTATGTCAATGTGGTTGTTTTTCATTGAGTTTTGTTCAGATTGTTTCAGCACTTAGGTTTATTCCGCAGTATTATTTGTGTAGACTACTTCAGTAATTACTTCGGTATTTCAATGTAATGAAATAATTATCAAATAATAGGAGAAGTAATCCAAATTTCTTGCAGTAGGAATCTAGATCTACGATTTTTCACATGGTATCAAAGCTTATTTAAGCTGAAGTGCAGGAGAAACGAAGAGAACCAACAGATCAACACTGTAGAATCTGGGATCTGCGTAAGCAGCAGCAAACCCTCCCAGAAAATTACGATGTCCAGGCGAGGAGGGCATTCCAGAGCATAACAGGCTCCCTCTGAGAGAGTTGACAGAGGGGTAAGATATTTCAGTTGCAGAAGAGGCAGCGTAGCAGAGCAGCATAGCTGAAGGACGCAGTTACTACACAGTAGTAAGAGCTGGTGCATAAGCGTCAGAAAATTATGAAAAACACAGTTAGGGATTTCTTGATCTCAGAGGGTTTCTTACTCGAAGAAACGCAATTTTTTTACCACGCAACAGCAAAATAAGTGACTTACTCCACAAGGAGTGTGTAAGTCAAAGTTGAGCAAAGGGTTAGAGCAAAGTATCGACAATTGAGGAGATGGCCAGCAACAGACTGCGTGACCAAGATAGATTGGAGGATAGAATTTCTCCTTGATGAACACGATTTGAAAGCCCTCATAGACAACGCAGTTGCAGAACCTCTTGATGCAGCACACCTAAGGCAGTTCAAGAAGAATATGGCTAGAGCCAAGAGATTGATCCTAGATGGAGTGAAGGATCACATTGTACCTCACATAGCAGCCAAAAACACTACTAGAGAAATGTGGGTAGGGCTAGAAAATTTGTACCAAGGATCTTCCGAGCAACGAAAGATGTACCTTGAAGAGAAGATGTGGAATATCAGGATGAAGAAGGGAGAGTGTTTTGACTTCTCCTTGTCTCGGATTCAGGAGTACCAAGATCAACTATCTGTAGTAGGATCTGCTCCTAAAGACTCAAAGCTAGCAAGGCTCACACTGAACTCTGTTTCCGAAGATTATCAAGTCTTCGTCCAAAGTATATTGGGCAGAGAAAGGCTTCCAGGATGGGAAGCAATCTGGGAATCATTACAGCAAGAGGAGTTGAGGAGAGATGTCCTAAAAATCGACTTGGAGGATGCCAGTAGCAGTTCAGAGGTCAAGAAGGAAGAAGAAGATAACACTGCCCTTGCATCAAAAGGGCAACAGAAGCAGAAGAAGAAAGATCTATCCAAGATCAAGTGCTTCCAATGTGGAGAAATGAGGCATTATGCCACACAATATCCTCTTAAGAAAAAGGATAAAGAGGAGAAGGAAGATCCACATGCAGGAGTTGCCATGATTGAGGCAGATAAAGCTTGTGCTATGTTAGCTCATATTCCAAAAGGAGATAAGTGGGCTGATTTGGATTTATAGATCTAGAATCTACAAGGAGGCGAGATCCTTGAGTATTTCCGAACTCTTGGATCACATGTGAGCTAAGGCAGCCTAACGACAGTAGCAGGATGGACATTTACAGCAAAAGATGATGAGATGATGCAGTGGCTAGCAGTACTAGAGCCTGATCAGTGCAGAGAAGAGGCAGCAATAGCAACGTAGTGCACACTGGTGCATCACAATGCAAAGCAATGCTCACGCAGTGCAGAGAAGCAACAACGCAATATTTTCAGAGAGCTAGTGCAGAAACTAGCAACAATCAGTCCTATTTTTCAGTTGCAGATTTACTTGTCCAAATTTCGAATGTCTTTCTGTTGCAATTAGCAACAGCAGCAGCAGAGATGGGCAACAACAGCAGTAGATGAGCAACAACAGCGCAGTGCACAGAGAGGCAGCATAGTGCAGAGCGGTGCTCACGTAGTGCAGATCAGTGCTCATGCAATGCAACAAAATGGTTGCAGAATTTCGAGGGAGTTGCAGTTGGCAGCAACATGTAGAGTCAGCGACAATATAGTTGCAGCATTTTTGTGCAGTGTTGGTAAGCAGCATCAACAACACAACAGAGATGTTCCAGAAGTTAGATCAGCAACACAATGAGGTGTTTTGCTAGAGCACTTTCCTCGCTAAGAGGGAGTGTTGATTTATGATAGTATCGGATGTGCTCTAGCCCTATAATTTTGTGTATAGGCTAAGACACATGTATTCCATAAAACCCAAAAATGGTTTTGGAAAATTCCACTTAGAGATGATTTAATTTAATTAATTAATCATTTTTTAATGTTTTCCTAAGTCTAAACTTAGGGAATTTGATTAGTTAAAGTGTATTAATTAAATCAAGTGTGAATCTTCTAGATAAAGTCATGGATCACCTCAAAGTTAATCTTAGTCCTTAATTATGTTTTAATGTGGATCGTTAAAGAGTCAATGGAAGATTATAAGGAGGGGGGTGAGGGGCCTATGGAAAATATACTTGACACTTGAGCCATTGAGCATTTTCGAATTTGTGTGAGAAGACACAGCTTTTGATTAAGAACAAATCACTAAGGTTGGGTTTGCTAAGTGATTTGATTCAGTGATCAGATCCAGAGAGGGGCAAAAGCAGAGATTGGTTAGGAAGGCCAAGAATACATTTCAGAGAGAGGCAACATCAACGAAGGAGAGAGACAACGCAATTTCTGGCTAGGGTGACACAATTACTGCAGAGAATCACGTAGAGCCAACGCAGTGTCTCTTGGAGTCAGTATGGAGAAAGATAGAGACTGGGGTTTTGAGCTAGGAGGGCCAAGATCCAGCGTTAGATCAGCCAGATCAAATACAAGAAAGGGTGACACAGTCCCTCTAGCTTGCCTACGCAGGCTTATGCAGATCCAGTGTAGGCAATCACGCAAAGGTAGTGAGGGCTTCATCAGCGTTGTTTTTGATCAGCCGGAGACTTGCTGAGTGAGGTATATCTCACAGTTATTTTTGTTTCTAGATTTCTCTAAAAGGTTTCCAGATGTTGGCACCCTAGTTGTATTCAAGATTCTACTGCTTAATAATACAAACCCTTAGATCTTCTGCACCAGTTTTCCCAAGTTGGGTTTTTTCAGAGGACTTAGTCCAAAAATAACTGTGTCAATGTGGTTGTTTTTCATTGAGTTTTGTTCAGATTGTTTCAACACTTAGATTTATTCCGTAGTATTATTTGTGTAGATTGCTTCAGTAATTAATTCGGTATTTCAATGTAATGAAATAATTATCAAATAATAGGAGAAGTAATTCAGATTCTTGTAGTAGGAATCTAGATCTAGGATTTTTCACAGTTTTAAGTTGGGGCAGTTCATTGCCCACCAGGGGTTGGGACAATCATGGGTTCCTTAGTAAGAAGGGGGTTGATATAGGGCCCATAGGAACCAGGGTGATGGCCATGAGTGAGGGGTAGAGATCATGTTTGGCTTTTGCCCATCCACTAAATTTCAATGTCCCGATCATCTTTTTCATTTTGCGTTACATTTCTTGTTGTAAGTGGCCAAGTTATGCTTTTTCTTTTCTTTCTAGCTACATCAACCTTTGGGCATCATTCCAGGCGTGACCCAAAGAGTGGACAAGGGGAGGAGGAGGCTAACCCTATGTGCACCCAGTGGACACATGTGGACCCAGATGGGAAAAGTGATGAATGGAGTTAAAATAAGTGGAAGGGAGTGATGTTTATGGTGTCAGGAAGCGGCACCACACAACCAAAATCGAGATTTCCCATGTAGTGCCAACCCTAAAGCAAATGGTCAGTAAAGGATATCCCATAGGACTAGGACACAAGGCTAACCAACAAATCGGGTATAGGAGACAAGAGTACAAACCTATCCCCTCTTTCCGCTGAATTCCCCCACAAATCCTATAGGGCCATACTTTTGTTACCCTTTTCCACACCCTATCCTATTGTTTTTACCATAACCTATCCTACTTTACCTATTTTTGTACCTTGAAACCTCCCTATATTGACTAAATTGTGCTATTTTACAATGGAGGTAAGAATCATTAATCAAGGTTGTTTTCACATATCTTTGGTTAATTTAACTAGGTTTTAAATGAATTTATATTTCTTGACTTATTAATTGACTAATTTATAGATGGGATTCTTAAATATAGGGATGGCAATTTAGTACATGGACAAGTCATCAAGGACCCAACACTCAGTTTAACGAGTATATCAAGCAGTCCTTTTGTACTTTGTTTAGTACTCTACTCCATTTGGAACTCTACTCTATTCGGTACTCTACTCTAGGTTCAGTACCAGTCAACCGTCGGTATCCCGAAGATAGGTTCTCTTGTTCGTGATCTTGGTGTTGGTTATCTTTGTCCAAACATAGCGTCACAAATGAAACAATGTAGATACAATGAGGATGAAGTGATCCTATGGATTTAGCTTAGCTTAAATTAGTCTGGATCACAATGTATTTACTTTTCTCATCATATTGTTGTAACCATTTTTAAGGACTGAACTCTCGAAAGAGGCCCAGTCTTTGAATGAGAGGTTTCACATATGCACACAGAGTGAACCAATGACGAGAGGATTAAGATTAAACACCATTTGACTTTGTTTTGTTTTAAGTATTGAAAATTTTGGACTTATGTTTTATTGAAAATTTTAATATAATCGTCTCGGTTTATATATATATACATATATATATATATATATATTCGTGGATTTATGTCTTTCTGATCCGTAGGTTATTGAGTTAAGTTAAACTTGTTCCAGGTTGTGGCAAGGGCCCACCACAAATCTCGACCAACTTTTATAACGATATTTGGTTAAGTAGAAGGTGTGTTTTGAATTCATTTAGCAGAACTGCACTTAATGTTTTTTTATTTTGTTGGTAATTCTCATAATTTCTATCCTTTGAATCATACTTGGATTTTGTTTGAAAGCTCTTATAGATCTAAAGGATATGATATCAAGATAGATGTGCATTAAATATTTTTGAGAGTTTGTAAGTCATCTTCATAAATATTTTCTGCAATTATCGATTTCTTTGGTTGATTTCGAGATTTTGTAATATGCTTATTTTCTGAAGGATGAGTTCTTATAGTTTTAAATTGAATCCTATGTTCTAAATGGGATGACTTGATTATGAATGGATTTGTATGTTTTTGGCAAGAAACTCTGATAGATAATGTTCAGGAATGTTTGTGAAGTTCGATTACAAACGTGTCATTTATTTCATCGAGAAACAGTGTTAATAATGGATTGCAACAATATGTCATCCACTTGATTCCATAGTTAATTTCGAGTTAGATTTAGAATCTGAAAGTTATTTGCTTCCTTGCTCAAGTAGTTAGGAGACTTTGTGACATTTGATTGCTCAATTAATCTTGAATTAGAAAAGCCTTGTGTTATTTACACAATTGTTTGGCTAATTTCCAATGGATTTGTTAAATAGGAAATAGAATGAATGATTTTTCAAGAACATTGGTGAGTTTATTTTTCGATTTCTAGCACCCTAGGGATTAGTTTTGTATAGTGATTTTTGAATGGAATGAATTTTTGAATGGGATTGAGTATATGGTTTGTGATGATTGTTACTTTTTTTCTCTAAAAGAATATTTATCTAGATGCACCGTAATTGAGAATAAATTAGTAAGTTAGATTAGATGTAGCAGGTTTCTACACTTTCGAGAATTTCGGTGTGACCATTTTAATCTAGGAACAAAGTTTGGTTATTCTGCACTTAAATTCGTACTAAGTCAGCACATGATAAATCTAGAGCTTAACCATAATCCATGTAACTCAAAGCTTACGAACTGCAGTTGACAATTTTCAATTTAGGGAATTCAATGACATATAAAAAACCTAACAAATCCATGCCCAAAATTGTCCATGATAAGTAAACTAAATTTCTCAACTAAACCAATGAAAATTCATACCTTTAGGGTCGAGAGGCCCACCTTCAAACATACGATCATAACAAATGGTCGAGGGACCACATGGAAGACTCAAGTGGAAAAGATAATGGAACATTGAGTTATCCGGTGACTACAAGGGGTTGCTGGCTGTTGGTTGAAGACCATGTTGGAGAACTTGTTTTTCTTAGGTATATCACCCAAAAAGTGGTGTGTAGCAGGAAGGATTTATGCTGGGGCATCCGCGGGAGAAAGTGAACCACTCATCCTATGCATATCTCATCAACCGTAAGGGAAGGTAAAACAATCACCCTACACATGTCAACCACCATAGGGGAAGGTGAACCACTCACCCTATGCATGTTTCATCCTCCAAATGCTCATATATATATATATACTCACAGGGGAAGGTGAACCACTCACCTTGTACATAGTGAACATATAGTGGAAGGTGAACCACTCACCCTATAGTCGCACATAGCACCAACCAAAAAGTACTTGAGATCCCTAGGAGCTCCCGAAGCTCAACGTTCAAACGAGGCCCTCATAGTAGGGTCTTTCCACGACTCCCAGTCTCTCTCTAAAGGAAGATAAACTGGACCTTACTAAGAAGCTTTGTGAGGATGTCAGTAACTTGCACATCCATCCTAAATTGATGGAGCTTGATTGGACCCAGTTGTACCATATCCCAAATAAAGTAGTACCTGATGCCAATATGCTTGTAGCGGTCATGTAACATGGATTCTCTGAAAAGTGAATCCAACTCTGATTATTGCAATATACAATGGTGGCTTATAGCATGAGCACAAATGGCTCACTGAAGATCTTCTTTATCCAAATGGTTTCATAATAAGCCATGCTTGTTGCTTTATACATTCAGCCTCAGTGGTGATCCCAGAGCAACTGACTTTAGTAATTGATTCATATATGAAATAAATGTGGATCCCAAGAGATACAACACCTAGATGTTCTCTTTCCATTCATCACACTGCCAGCCAACATTATAAAATCCATGGAATCTTAGATTCCCGACAGCATACGTCATACCGTAGTTAAATAAGAAATTATACAATATGCTAGACTTAACCCTAAATTGTCACAGAGTTTTCGTAGCAAGGTATAAATTTGATCGAGTGTTTAATAAGAACACTAGGACCCCCACGAGTTGTCTATATTTGGATCAGAAACTCCTCCATTTTATCATACCTTTAAACTAAGGAAGTAATGTATCAAGGTTAAGTCTTCCATCTTGGTTTTAAAAGCCAACTCCCTCTAACATTGATAAATGAGAGAATCGTCATCTTCTTAGACAGATATCATCAATAGATGCATCTTCACAAACTAATCATCATAGCTCAACCATATCTCCCTCTGAATATCGGGAAAGTGACCTTTCCCAAAACATAACCATCGAGCTATCTGCAACCTGCTACCTTTCCAATCATTACTCCTTTGGTCCATGTGCAAAATTCATTCAATCATAATCATATAGTTTCCATGCATCTTCTCAAGTACCAAAGATATAACGAATCATCAGAGTTAAACATCAAATTCATTGGATCAACATCCTTCATCATGGGCTTCCTTCATGTAATAATCATTAGGCAAGAAGAGTCATCAAGTTATTCTGCCAGGGATTCTATAGCTCACTCTTAAGTCTTACTTCAGTTGGTCATCTGTCCTTCATCAATCTGCTCCTCAATTTTAAGATGAGACATTATCATGCTACAACTGTATCAGCAAACTTCCATTTACCAAATCTCAACAATACGCATGCAGTGGTAATCTCTCTCATATGCTCTTCCTGTTAAACAAAAAATTTGAAAAACAATATGTTCAACTATCAAACCTCAACAACAATATCATACCTACATCAATAATACCTTAATATTGCTGATATCATAAGTACTTCTGATTGTATGAAGATACCAAACGAATTGCTCTGAATTTTTCCTTGGAATGATTTGCTTTGTTCCTTTTGAATTATCTACTTCATGTCTGATTATGCCAAGGTATCTTATGCAACACTGATTCAGAGTCATAGCCCTCATTAGCACTGTTCCTAACATCTTCTGCCACACTCTAGATAGTCCAAAGAGAGCCGCAGAAATGGATATCATAGATCAAATCAAGTTATGCCAAGTTACGTCTCAACCAAAAATTTAAACTTCTGAACATGTTATCATAGGCTAGTTTCATGAGGTCATCAATATGCTTGGAATATATATAACTGCTGATGTACTATATTTCTTCAAAGATTCACTGTCGTTGCAAAAGAATGTGGCAATTAAACAATGCACTTTAAACTATTGTTGAAAAAATGACTTTCGCCCTCAAGGTTCTGATACTTTTCCATTGGTTGTTGAATATGAAAAACTATGAACACTTGTTGTAGCCTAGAATCAGTGAAACAGTGTTCATCACACAATGCAATACAACTTTGACTTATTTCTCAAGCCAATGGATGATCCAAACTAACTTCTTTAGGTTATCTTCTATATAATGTACAACGAGCAAGAGAATTGATCTCTGTCATTAAGGATGTCTGATCATAAAACAATCTTCAAATGTCCACAATTTTGTACATCTTCAGGACTCCTTGCAATGATGCTACTACAAGGCTTCAAGATAAATTACTGTATACAAGATTTTAAGGAGACTTTTTTTTTCTCAAAACTGAAAGAGGATCAACTCTGTTACAAAATATCAAATGCTTCCACTGCTTGATGCCTGTATCTTTCCTTCTTTCCAATGTGACCAAATTACCGTAGGGTTTTAGTATAGACTCTTATTCAATAACAATATTGCCATTGTAAATCAAATCTCCATAGGTCGACTCAACTGTTATAAGTAGTTCAAGTTGTATATATATATGTGTTGACCCTGTCACTGTAGAAAGTACAAATCATGGATCTCATAAAGAGACTTGTAGTATCAACATATATTCCTATCACTATAGGATGTACAAATGCTTTAATACTTGTATGCTATTGTCCAAGACTAGGAGCGATGTGATGAGCCTTTACTTGTGAGATGATAAGCCTCATGATCCATCGTCCTAGGTCTCCTTCATTCATAGGAGTCTCTGTTCAAATTCCTCTATTGCAGATGCTTGAATTAAGTTCTTTTGAAATGTAATTGTGCTAGGCTTCTCCTTTACTAGCCTTTACTTGTGTATTCAGAATTTTGAAGAGTAGAATGTACCTCACACTCAGGGATATATAGAAGATTATGTACAGTTTCATGCTCAAAATATCCTTCCAACAAAACTGATTTTGGACTAATTATTTACACAGGTGTACACTCAAAATTTCGAATCTTTTGGACATTTTCCTTTATGGGCTATTAATGTGATACTTGAGTATAGAATAGTGCCATAGAATTTTGGACCATGTATAAAATATTTGCCTCCCTTCTAGGGTTGATATGGTTGCCAATAGGAAGGCTTTGAGTACCTTCCAACATTAGAACAATCCCTTCAAAAAACTTTGATAAATACACCTATCAATACTGATTATAATGTACATACCAAAGTTGTGAAGCTGCTCAGAAATTCGGTGAATGATGCAAATCTGGTGGTCTCTCTTTTAACCTTACTTCCAATACCCTCCCTTAATGCTTGCATGTAACAAATATTGAAAAACACACATTACAACAACAATACTAATCTTTGTCATATTTGTCTAATATGGTCATCAATAGCACTGTCATCCACTTTGAAATCTCACAGTTTCCACTCTTTTCATCACCACACTTTCGAGCTTCCCACTTGATCCATTTAAGATATAACCGTTTCCGACCATCATTGACGCACTTTGCAGAATTGAGGCTTCTTGACCTCTCTGAGCACGTGATCTGAAATCTACAAGATTGATTATTTGTGCAATTTCACCAACATTAACTAAGGTTGCATTTATGTGAATGAAAGAGAGAAATTAAGCTGTTAATATGTCTTAACAAAAACTTGAGAACAACAAATAAGCATAAACATCAGAAATAAAAGCAAACACAACAAACATTGATTACGAAGTTCGTCCCTCTTGGACTACGTCTCCGAGTTCGCTTCCAAGTGGGCGTCCGTTATATTAGGAATGCTCCAAAGAGTCTCTTTACATAAAATTTCACCAACTGAACTGTGCTCGCAGTCACTGCTGGTTATTGTAAGATAGAAGGTCTATGTCTAAGCTTTCCAACGCTTGTCTCCATTCTTAAAAAGGCCCAAGGATGGCCAAGTTATGCCCAAAAGTGTATTTACATGCACATTCAAATTAAATTGTTCAGCCTTAATCTCCCACCCCTACTGCAGTGGTGTAATGGTTAACCTTTCATAATGCCTCAGACAGGTTCTAGGGTCAAACCTCTCGGGCTATATACATGGGCATGTAGTTTGTATTAAGTGAACAAACTTTTACATGGTGCAATATAATTTCTACAGCTAGCGCAAAGTGGATACAATATTAAATCAAAGTTTTAATGCCAAACATTGGGGCAATGGTAATGGAATACATGTCATTTAACATTTATGAAGGTTGTTTGGACGGTTTAATAGAAAGCGACAGTCAACACAACCACAGACCCGTGGCATGTGATAGCTACGAATCCCCGACCGTCATCATCATATCTTCGGCAGCTTGGCAGCATAATCCCTGTTGAAGAGGTTAATCCCCTCTGCGAACAGAGGCGATCCCTACTAGCCCAGACCGAGTCTAGCAACAATCAAACAAGCTATAGTGCAGGTTCCTAATTGCAAATAAACCGACTTGCGATGAAGGCTTACCTAGAATCCAACGCTGTCGTTTGTAGAAGAGGTAGTGCTCCCGTTCCTCTGCTCCAGCAGATCACAATCCTCACGATCTCCGTGATCGGACACCTGCACACGCAAGAAACAAAACAAATGCAAGCGTAAAATCCAGTATATACAACTATATGTCAGTCAGAGAAGACATAACTCATGATCATAATCAAGAACAAGAGTGGAACCATAACCAATAGTCGCTTATTATTAATTCATCAAAGGAAGAATACAACCATAGCTCCGACGCTGAATTCTCCTTCGGCGGGTCGTCAGCAGAACATGCCTCGATAAAGCCTGTCTGGGATGGGACAAGCCTCTCTCTTCGGATACTTGACAATAGTCTCCTTGCTTGGATTTGGCCTTAAGGGAATCAAGAAGGCTCTTGCAGCATAAGGATGTGAAAGCTCTTGGGAACTTGGAGACTAGCTTGCAAAGGAGATGAGCAAGCTTTTATAGATGGAGGAAGGGAGGTTGGGATCCCTATAATCATGGGATTGGCCCTATCATCAAGGAAGCTTCCATGAGAGGTGGCAAACCACTACCTCTACATGGAAATCCGTAGCAAAACCTCCGAACTCAAGATAGATATCAGTTTAAGAATTTATTAGGATGAAACTTCTGCCATTTATTTTTTAAAAACACTCCTTAAAATGGCTGGCGCGAGTGCGACTCTGAGACAGAGCGCCAATTGGCGCACCCTCTTTGAAGGATTTCCCCCATTGGCACGGGTACTGAACTGGCCTCCCGCGCCAATGCAAAAAGGGATGAAACTTCCGCCATTTATTTTTTAAAAACACTCCTTAAATGGCTGGCGCGAGTGTGACTCTGAGAGAAAGCGCCAATTGGCGCGCCCTCTTTGAAGGATTTCCCCCATTGGCGCAGGTACTGAATTGGCCTCCCGCGCCAATGCAAAAAGGGGTGTTTTTAGGGATTTTTACAAGGAGTTGTCTTCAGGGCAATGAAAGCTCATGTTCAGAGGGATGTCATGAAAGTATTTTTAAGTCTTGTCTCTGCTCACAAGTCACGGAATGAGCCCTACAATGTGCGGGATGGGGAATGGCAGGGACGGTGACAAATTGCTGTGTAACAATCCCGTGGCAAGTGACATGTCATCTCCACGCTGTTGAAGTTGCGCCATATGGATGCCAACCTCCGTGACTTTTTCTTTAAACCATAATATTATTACGCGCTAATACATGGGTTTAATATATAGTTTCAACTTTACAAAAAATCCACTATATAGTTGATCTCTGCCATTGGAATTGGTAACATATATATATATATATATATATATATATATATATATATATATATATATATATAGTTCGTACATAGGTTTTTTGAACCCACCATATATTTAATGCTCCCACTTTGTTTTGGATTGCAACCGTGTTGATATGACTTTAAAAAAACCATAATTCTCACCATGAACCTACAAATATGCACCCAAACTAGACTTCTAAGTTTTTTAACTAGGTTGACATGACCATTTCCATGTGTTGAGCTGTGTAATGCCACATGGCCAATAAGGCCCTTTTTGCACCTGTTCACCATAAACTTCAACGGGAAATTTATCCTTCATCCGGAGGCTAAATGAGAAACCGAAGGTACTGGCGAATTCAATGCGACAAGCTCTACAGCTTGGTGCTATTTTTGAGAACAACTGAGACCTTTGATCTTGGAGCAATTTGATGATCCTCCTAGATCATTCCTCTCCACTGGAAGTTTTTGGACAACCAAAAGTTTGGTTTTAAGCAAACATGAAGTGAGGTTATAGCTGCGTCACCCTTCTGATATCCATCCACCTTGCTTTTCTTGGATTCATGCCTTTGAATCTCACTCAACGATACTTAACATCTCCACACCTAGAAGTGCAGACCTTCTTTTTACCTTCACCTCTCATCCTTTCTCTGCTGATGTAAAGCCATACTTCATCACCAACCTGAAAGTGATAATCCACCCGATGCTTATCATAACACATTTGAACATGCGAATTGTTTCATTTATCCAAGGAAAATAGCAAAACTTTTGTAGTTGTGCCATTGTCTTGCCCACACCAAAATTCCCTAACACACAAGAAGAATTTGCTTTTCTGATCAAATGCGCTCTTTCTCCCTTTGGTATGCACAACTTTCCAAGATGGTACAATAACCTATCATGAACATATTAATTCACTTCTTCCATTGAGCACCATGAGTTAGTGATTCACAAACATCTTTGAAAACAATATCTGCAACATATTGTTCAATGTAATTTTCATTTGCTAAAGAATTGTTTTGCAAAATAACTAAAACATTCAAAGAAGATATTCACAACATATCAGCTACTTTATTTGTTGTACCTTTCTTATACTTTATTACTAAGTGGACCTGCTACAAAAAACCCATCCATCTATAATGTCGAGATTGTTGCAACTTAGTTTGAGATTGAAGGTATTGAAGTGGATGATGATATGTATGAATCATTGTTTCTTTACCCATTAAATAATGTTTCCATTTCTTAACACTTTCTACTAATGCATATAATTCTTTATCATATGGTGGATAGTTAGCAACTTCTTTAGAAAATGTTTCTGAATGAAAATAAATAGGCTTTCCTTTCTGCAATAACACTACACCCATTGCATACCCACTAGCATCAGTTTCAATTTCAAATTGTTGTTGTAGGTCTGTTAAAGCTAAGATTGGAGCCAAAACAATTTTCTGCTTTAAAGTGTCAAATGTTTTTGGTTGTTTTCCACCCCACTAGAAAGAAACTTTAGAACTTGTCAAAGAATGAAGTGACTGAACTACACCCCTGAAACTTCTAACTTCACAACTTGAACTGAAAATAAGAACATCATTCTCTGCAATACAAATATGATGATAACCATTTCTTAAATCTAGTTTAATGACTGATATACAATACATGCCAATGTTCATAAGAGGAGCATAAGATTGTACTTGAATCTCATGTTGTATTTCTCGTTTAGGAGGTAGAGTTTTTGGTTCTTTAAACAATTATTCATAAGAATCTACTATTTCCACCAATTTGACCTTAAACAAAGAATCACATCCTTGAAAAGTATCATACTTATCGTTAGGTTGTTTCTTAACAAGCATGAGAAAATAATTTTTACTTGAACTTATGAGTCTCTTCATCTGACTAACATTGATTAAATCCAAGCTTGTCTCAAGTCTGTGTGCCCTGACAACATATTCAAATACATCTTTAAAGAGATTATACTTTTGCTCCTTTCTATAAAAAATGGAATCTCAATCATAAATATAAGGACTACCCAACACAACTCCACATATATCCAAAGGAATCACATCTAAATCAACATCATCAACAAAATTAGTTGTGATTGCAAACCTTAATCGACACTGTTTTGTGACATTCATCTTAGTGTTTTCCTTTAACCATCCTAAAGGGTGAGGTTTTGAATGATTCCTAGTTTCCAATCCCAATTTCCTTACTTGTTGTTCATATATTACGTTTTCTTGTGATCCATTGTCAAATAATGTCTCAATTTTTGTGTGCTTGGATATTATCCTTATGTGAAACAATTCAATCCTCTTCTTATCTTCAACCACATTATTAGATTTTGAAGAAGATGCAGAACAAGTAGAACTAGAACTAGCTTTAGAAGGATTACATGTCAGACCCAAAGCGGTTATCATCTTTTCGTCATCGGAGTCAGATCCCAAATCTTGTTGGACTGCAGCATTAGATTTCATTTTACCCTTGTTCTTAAGGAACTTCTTTGGCTTGAGTTCCGGATGAAGCTTCCGACACTCAATCTTCTGAACCTCAATTCAAATCTACTTTCAAGATACCCTTTGCAACAGTTGGATCTACTTCCCATGGCATATAAGCTACTAAAATGTTTTTTCCCAAAGAGAGTTCTCCCCCTACCATAGTTGCACCATCCGCCAAAATTTCTCCCTTATTTACACATTCCCCTTAACGAACTTGAGGTTTTTGGATTCATCATGTCCAACCTTCTGACAATGAGGACACGAAGGCCTTTCTCCTTCGTTCTTAGATATTGCTGATTTGTTTCCCTTGTCTCTTTGGAATCCTTGTTCTGTCAATGCTTGAATGATTTCTTTGAAAAGTTGGACTGAAACAGTCTGCCCCCTGCTTCAATATGAAAGGCTTGTACACACACTTCATCAAAGTTAGTTGGATTAAACATAAACAATGTATGTTGCAAATAAGAATGAAAACTTCCAATATACTTTAACAAAGTTCCCCGTGTGTTCAATGGAATATCAAGTGCTAAAGAATTTTTCCTAAGTTCCTGTGTAAACTCTTTCACACTCTATCCTTTACCTTGCCTTAAACGTCGCCAATCCATTATACCCTATTACGTATATCCTAAAGGATAGAATTTATTTCTAAGAGCTTTAATAAACTTAGACCATGAGGTGATAATTTTTCCTTTACGCTTTAAATATGATTGAGTTTTACTTTCCCACCAAATCAAAGTTATAGCCCGCATTCTAAGTGTAGCTAACTAAATTCTCGCAGAATCATCAACAATATTCTGAATTCTAGAATAAAATTCAAGTTGTTTAATACAGTTATCTAACTTTTCAGGAATCATTTCACCATCATATATGGGCAATTCAAACTTAACATCAAACTTCAGAAAAGGAGATTTCTAATGTTTCTTCTTTGATTCCAAATCTGAATCTGAACTAGACTTGTGAGTGGATAAAGAAGAAGAAGAAGAAGACAAAGATGGAGAAGGCGGAGATCCATTACCATCAGCTTTTTCCATGCCCTTTTTCTCTTTCGAGGCTTTAGAAGATGAAGTTGCATCTCTAGCCTTCTTATCTTCATAAAACACTGCAATCATCCGTTGCATATAAAGCAACATTTGTTGAATTTGATCCTTGTTCTTTGTCATAGGAGCTTCTCCTTCATTTGACCCTGCCATCTTTCGAATGACTTTCCTCCTTCCAACCTCTCGATTTGTCTCCTCAAGTTTCCCTTCTCCATGTCGTGACTTGCATCTAGTCAACATTCATTGGCAAATATCCTGAGATACATGATCGACCTCGCTCTGATACCAAAATTTGATCTGAAATCTACAGGATTGATTATTTGCGCAATTTCACCAACATTAACTAAGGTTGAATTTATGTGAATGAAAAAGGGAAATCAAGCTGTTAATATGCCTTAACATAAACTTGAGAACAAAAAATAAGCATAAACAACATAAATAAAAGACACAAACGCAACAAACACTGATTACGGAGTTCGTCCCTCCTGGACTACGTCTCTGAGTCCACTTCCAAGTGGGCGTCCGTTATATTAGGAATTCTCCAAAGAGTCTCTTTACATAAAATTTCACCTATTGAATTGTGCTCGTAGGCACTGCTGGTTAATGTCAGAAATAAGGCCTCTGTCTCAGCTTTCCAACCCCTATCTCCATTCTCAAAAGGGCACAAGGATGACCAAGTTATGCCCAAAAGAGTATTTACAGGCACATTCAAATTAAATTGTTCAGCCTCACTCTTCCACCCCTACTGCAGTGGTGTAATGGTTAACCTTTTATAATGCCTCATGCAGGTTCCAAGGTCGAACCTCCTGGGCTATACATGGCATGTAGTTTGTATTAGGTGAAGAAACTTTTACATGGTGCAATATAAGTTCAAAACCTAGCGCAAAGTGGATACAATATTAAATCAAAGTTTTAATGCCAAACATCGATGTAATGGTGATGGAATACATGTCATTTAACATTAATGAAGGTTGTTTGGAAAATTTAATTGCAATCAGCAGTCAACACAACCACAAACCCATAGCATATGATAGCTATGAATCCCCGGAGTCATCACCATGTCTTCAGCAGTTTGGTAGCATAATCTCGTGGCAGGGGACATGTCATCTCCATGTTTTTGAAACTGGGCCATATGGATGTCAACCACCGTGACTTTTTGGTTAAACCATAATATTATTACGCGCTAATACATGGCTTTAATATATAGTTTTAACTTTATAAAAACTCCTCTATATAGTTGATCTCTGCACCATGTTGATATGACTTATAAAAAACCATAATTCTCACCATGCAACTACAAATATGCACCCAAACTAGTCTTTTAACCTTTTTAAAAGTGTTGACTTGACTGTTGATTTTTGGGTACCATCGGATGTGCTCTAGCTCCAAAACTTTGTGGAGGGGCTAGAACACATGAGATCCCCAAGACCCAGAAATCATTTGGAGAAATCCCACCCGAAGCTTAAGTTATTCAAATAATTAATTATTTTAATGGAAACCCTAATTCTAACTTAGGGAAATTAAATAATTAAAGTGAATTAATTTAAACATGTGGGTGAGAATGTTCTAAGTGATGAGGATCAAGTCTTTTCTAATCTTAACCGTCGATTAGAGATTAGATCAAGCCCGTTGATTCCTCAACTAGAAAACTATTAAAGGAAGATTTGTGGTCAGTTGGAGGACACACACAAAGAGTAGCAACACTTTAGCTAAAAGTTAAAATTCTGAGGCATGATTTGCTGAGAATTTCGGAGTGAGATTGCAGTGCAGTGAGGGGCAATGAGGGAGTGATATTTTCATCCAAGGTCGAGAATACAATAGCAGGGAGGCAATGCAGGCCTACGAGGGGTGACACAAAGCCAGTAAGGCTCATGCAAAGGTGACGCAGAGCGAACAAGGCTCACGCAAAGGGACACAGAGCCAGAGAGGGTGACACAGTCACTGAGACAGCTGCGCTAGGGTTTTTGTGAGGCAGATCGGGCAGCCATCCAGCTTTTTGATTTATGAGCCGAGAAGGCTCACGAAAAGGGTGACGTAGCTCTTGGAGAAGGTCACATAGTCTAGCTTCTTATAGCCATCCCTTAGCAGCTCTAGGGACTGCGCAATCACCTATGGGGTTTCTTCATCCAGTTGTTGGATCCACCATAATATCTGTCTACAGATAGAGGTACTTCTACCAAGGATTTTCTTTGTTGGGTGAGCCATATTGGCACCCTAGTTTGCTGGGACACAAAGTCAGAGAGGGTGACATAGTCACTCAGAGAGTTGCGTTGGGGTTTCTGTGGGGCAAATCGAGCAGCCATCTAGCGTTTTGATTTCTGAGCCGGGAAGGCTCATGGAGAGGGTGACGCAACTCTTGGAAAAGGTCACGCAGTCTATCTTGTTATAGCCATCGCTCAGCAACACTAGGGACTGTGCAGTCACCTGTGGGGTTTCTTCCTCCAGTTGCTGGATCTGCCATAATATCTGTCTACGGATAGAGGTACTTCTAACGAGGATTTTCTTTGTTGGGTGAGCCACATTAGAACCCTAGTTTGTATTCAAAAATCTGCTTAATAATAAAGACCTCCAGAGCTGTTGCACCAGTTCTCCCTCATTGGGTTTTTTCGAGGAAATTTGTCCGAAAATTTGTGTCCTTTGTCTGCATGATTGCTTATTCTTCAGTACTTGATCTATACAATTGTGTAGGCTGCAGTTTATTTACTTTGATGTTTTCAAGAATTATTCAAAAAATCACTTGTTAAGCTAAAACATACAAGTAGGAGAATTAAATCAAATTTACTGCAGTAGGATTTATGTTAAGAAGATTCAGAAATTTTCACATGGTATCAGAGCATTTGCAGATCAGGAAGAGCTAAAGACATCAACATAAGACCAAAGAAAATTTGAAGCTCTCCCGAGAGACGACGCATATCCAGAGAGAGGCAAGGAAGGGTGATGAAGTCATAGAGCTTGTGTCAGATAGGAGAGGTGACGTTGTAGTTGCAGCTATGGCAGCGCAATGTTTGTTGGGCCAACATAGGGGTTTTGAGCCTCCATCTTTCCGATTATCGTGGCAAAAAATGCATATCATTTTTCTTCAGTAGTTGCTGGTGGGGCATTGTTTATGTTGGTGCAGAATAGTGTCTAGCGGGGCGTGGCAAAGTAAGGGGAAGCAATTCCTCAGTAGACTTCTTGCCAAGGAGTCTAGAACCAGTGTTGATCAGCAACAAAATGCGATCAAAGAGGGTTGATTCGAAATTAGTTGGCGAAGGATTTACAGGGGAGAGATTTTTTTTCAGAGGGAGTTGATTCCTTTGAGTTTGTTGGGTCAAAAACAAAAGAATGAGAAGAGAACCAGTTCGACAACTTTTAATTGAGCAGAGATGGCCACACATGGACTGAGAGATCAGGACAGGTTGGATGGTGCACCCAACTTTGTCATCTGGAAGGCCAAAATCCTATCAGTTCTAGATGAGCATCGTATCAAGCATCTCGCCGAGAGCGTGGTTGTTGTTCTTGTTGACATTGATCCGTTGCAAAAGTATAAGGAAGCTCAACCAAAGGCTAAGCACTTTATCATGGATTAAGTCAAGGATCATGTGGTCCCACACATTGCTGAGAAGGACACAGCACATGAGATGTGTTCTTTGACCACATTGTATCATGGGACTTCTGGTCAGAGGAGAATGCTTCTAGAGAATCAGCTTCGACTACTCCAGATGCTGAAGAGAGAAGAGATCGACCCCTTCCTCATTAGATTGAAGGCGATCTATGATCATCTGGTTGTCGTGGGGCCACACCTAATGAAGGTGTTACGGTAAAGACTACTCTGAATGCAGTTTCCAATGAGTGGGAGAACTTTGTCCAAGGCATTTTGGGCAGAGCAGTGCCTCCAAGTTGGGAAAACATGTGGGTAGCTCTTCGACAAGAAGAGATCAGGAGGATGACCAAGGCAGGCATGAACAACGGAGGGATCAAGATCAAGGAGGAGGAGGAGGAAGATATGGCTCTCGCATCTAAGGGGCAGCATGGGCAACAAAGGAAGAAGAAGAAATACCTTTCAAAGGTAAGGTGCTTCAAGTGTGGTGAACTAGGACATTTCGACACACAATGCCCTTAGAAGAAGAAGGTTGAAGACAAGTCTAATTCAAAGGTTGCCGTAGTTAAGGACGATGATGGAGATGATGACGATGTGGCCATGAGTGCTCATGTGCCTCAAGAGAAGAGGTGGGGCAACATTGATCTGTAGTTCTTTCAAACTATAGTGTGAAGGTCGAGATCCTTGAGGTTCCCAAACTCTTGGATCACATACGAGCTACAAGAGCCCTTAATGAAAGTAGCAGGATGACTGGAGTCAGTTGATGCGAGGGATGAGAGAGTAGCATTAGCATAGCTAGGATGCTGAAGTCTTGACCAGTGCAAAGCAAAGGCAGCAGCAGCATAGAGGTTGATGGATTTCAACAGAGCAGCAGCAGCGCAAAGCTATAGAGGGTCAACACAGATTAGAAGCAAAGGGTGCTTCAGTATCGAGGTGCACTCACACTAACTTGTATGTCAAGTATTTGGGTGATGTTTTCAGTTGCTTACTTCTCAGCAAATAAAGTTGCAGTGCAGAAATTAGCATTAGCAGTGCTATGGGAAACATGATGGAGCATTTTGAGAGGGAGCTGCAATAAGATGAGGCAGTGTCAGTGGCAATGACATGGGAAGTTGTACAGATAACGGCAGTGCAGTGGATGAGGGACAACAGTCGAGCATCAACAACACAGTGTATGAGGGGCAACCGAGCATCAACAACGCAGAGGACCGATGCCAAGGATCATAGTAATGCTTCTGGTGAGAAGTGTTGCTAGAGCACATTCCTTGCTAAGAGAGAGTGTTGATTTTTGGTTAGCATCGAATGTGCTCTAGCTCCAAAACTTTGTGGAGGGGCTAGAACACATGAGATCTCCAAGACCCAAAAATCATTTGGAGAAATTCCACTTGGAGCTTAAGTTATTAAAATAATTAATTATTATAATGGAGACCCTAAGTCTAACTTAGGCAAATTTAATAATTAAAGTGAATTAATTTAAACATGTGGGTGAGAATGTTCTCAGGGGACGAAGATCAAGTTTTTTCTCATCTTAGCCATCGATTAGAGATTAGATCACCACCGTTCATTCGTCTCACCACCGTTCATTCGTCAACTGGAAAAGTATTAAAAGAAGGCTTGGGGTTAGTTGGAGGACACACACATGGAGTAGCATCACTTGAGCTAAGTCGAAATTATGGGGTGCGGTTTGCTGAGAATTTCAGAGTGAGATTGCAATGCAGTGAGGGGCAGTTCAGCAGTGGGATTTTCATCCAAGGCCGAGAATACAACAACAGAGAGGAAGGTCAACACCAGAGAGACAACACAAGCCTAGGAGGGGTGACGTAAAGCGAGCAGGGCTCACGCACAGGTGACACAAAGCCAGCGGGGCTCACGTAGAGGGATGCAAAGCCAAAGAGGGTGACACAGTCATTGACAGAGTTGCGCATGGGTTTTTGTGGGGCATATTGGGTAGCCATCCAACATTTTGATTTCTGAGCCGGGAAGGCTCGCAGTAGCTCCTGGAGAAGGTGACACATTCTAGCTTGTTGTAGCTATCGCTCAGCAGTACTAGGGACTGTGTAGTCACCTGTGGGGTTTCTTCATCCAGTTGTTGGATCTGCCATAATATCTATCTACGGATAGAGGTACTACTGCAGAGGAATTTCTTTGTTGGGTGAGCCACATTGGCACCCTAGTTTGTATTCAGAAATCTGCTTAATAATAAAACCCTCAAGAGATGTTGCACCGGTTATCTCACATTGGGTTTTTCTGGGGACATTTGTCCAAAAAAATTGTGTCCTTTGTCTGCATGATTGCTTATTCTTCAGTACTTGATCTGTATAATTGTGTAGGCTGCAATGTATTTACTTCGATGTTTTCATGAATTATTCAGAAAATAACTTGTTCAGTTAAATCAAACAAGGAGGAGAAGTAAATCAGATTTACTACGGTAGGATTTATGTTTAGAAGATTCATAAATTTTCACACTAACCACTGCCACGTGTCGAGCTACATGAATGCCACATGGCCCCTTTTGCACTTGTTCACTATAAAATTCAACAAGCAATTTCTCCTTCATCTAAAGGCGAAATGAGAAACCAAAGTTACTGCCACATTCAGTGCGACGAGCTCTACAACTTGGCGCTATTTCTGGGAACAATTAAGACATTTGAACTCAGAGCAATTTGAGGATCCTCCTAGATCAGCACGATAGGTCAGTCTCGATACTGAACCATCCTATGAAACTGCTCCATCTGTTGAATCTATGACATTCCATAGTTATCTCAGATAACATTTTGGGTACATAATGTATTCATTAGACAATTCTACAACTTGACCTCATATAAAATAACCTATACAGACGATCCCGGAGCATGATGGGTCACACCATCTTGACCTTATTAAGAACTACCTAAGCACTATCACATTAATTTTTTCAATAGTTGGCTTATTCTTTATGGTTCTTTATATAAATCATCTCACAAATCTAGTAGTGACATCATAGACTTGTGAGACACCCTTCATCTCCTTCATAGATCCATTAAAAATATACACAACATATTCATAATACTACATATATAACAACCATTCAAAGAAGAATTCAAACATTTTAATTTCTACACAAATTATAACTCTGTTGTCAAATATTTAGATAAACCATGCAATAATTAAACCATATAAAGACTGAACTTCAATTTCAACTCAAATTTTTATCAAATTCTTCAGCAAATAAGAAATCATTTTGTTGCGAAATTGGCTTTGCTTTTAAGATTAATCCATTATACCCTTCCCCTTGAATGCTTAGTCACGTCTAGGCTGGAATAATTCTTCAGGCACAAATTCCATGTGGCATTCCAACTCAGCAGGGCCTCAAAAAGCTGAGTGTTTGTGGGCATGTGATACCCTCCAACTGTGTTGTGACAGCCCCGCAGACTTCATCTCTTAGATCTCCTTGTAGTTGCTTACCTGTTATGTACGCGCAGGTCTGCACATAGCTCGTTGAAGGAGATCCATTCATCTTGTTTCTCCTCCTAACAACTTGGAATGGACTCCCACACTAATTCCTCCTCGAGCAATGGCATTGTCATCAAATAGAGTCTCCTACAACCCCAAGTCCTACACCTTGGGTATTTGTCCACTGACACAATCCCACTAAGTTTTTGACACTATTTCTTCCCGTCGATCTGCCTACAACAAAAATTGATTTGAATTATGTCTATTAGCTCATGCAGATTCTCTGCAAGGTCTTCCCACCTTAACGACATTCATTTCTCGTTGCAAAACACAAGGCTTTTCCAGATGCGATTCAAGCTCTTAGGCCTATCTGTGGATTATAGACTCACTCTAGAGCATGTAAATTCATTTGGCATTTTTTTGTGTCTTAACTCCGATTGGTGGCTCATGGGCAGAGAGAGGAATCTTCAGAATGTAGGTTATTTTTTTGCATATAGATATACAAAACCAATCTCACACGCACATAGATCTAAACAAAGAGAAATAGAATCACAACATAAATCAACTCTCACACAAATATCCACACGAACACACTATACTAATCTATGTACAAAATAATAACACTTAGGATTCTCATGAATTTCAAATATTCCTGGCCTTCCCGTACAGAAATTAAGCCAAAACCTACACTGATACCATATTATAAATTTGAAGAGAGCACATTATTACACACACAAATCTTAAACACATCATATTTTTTTATCATAATGGTTACATATATATAGTATATAAATCACTCGCTTCAACAAATCTAGATCCTATGAAAGTAGATCTAGATAGCTAGTACAATTTGTTGATTTTGGTAGCATCATAAAGTGCTCTAAATCTCAAATTTGGTGTAGAATCTTAGACACTAGTATTCCAAAGAACCCATAAAGCATTTGTGGAAATTCCACTTTGATTTTGTTTTAGTGAAAATTAAATTATTTGAATGGGGACCCTAAGTCTAAACTTATGAATTAAATAATTAAAGGGTATTAAATAAAATAGAGTGTGAATCTTCTAGAGGACATGGATCAAGTCATGTTATAATCTTAGTAGTTGATTAAACATCTAATCTGGGTCGTTGATATGTCAACGAGAAGATTATAAAGGAAGGCTTGAGGGTCATTTGGAAAACACACCGAGACACTGAATTGATCTAATATTGAAATTGCTGGGACGTGGCTTGCTGAGAAATTCGAACTAGAAATATGAGCAGTGAGGGGTAGAGATAGCATCCGAAGAGGAAGAGAATTTCTCAGGCGGTGGAGCACCAGTTAGAGAGTGGCAGAAGAGATCTAACCAAAGCCAGCGTTGAAGGAAGAGGGCTCATGCAGTAACTGCGTAGGCTCACACAGAAGCAACGCAGAGGCAAAGGAAGGGTTTTTGACATTTTGTTGGTGGATCAGTTTCGGAGGCCGGGATCTAGAAAGTGGCACCGAGAGGCTCTTCCTTAGTGTCCACAGGGGAAAAACGACTTGGTTGAGTGTTAACGATGAGCCCGGAAGGAGGTGACGAAGTGGTTGGAAGTTCCAACGTTGGATATGTGCAGAGCTTCTCTGGGTCAGTGTTTTCTTCATCTGGATCAGCCGGAAATTCAGTGATTGAGTGAGGTAAATCCTCACAAATTCTTCTGCCAGTATTTCTCTATGTAACTGAATCACCCTAAGGGTATTCAGAGATGTATTCAGACATTGCTACCGCATAACAATAAAACCCTCAGACCTGCTGCACTGGTTTTCCCGCATTGGGTTTTTTCGGTGACTTAGTCCAAAATAAAGGTGTCATATGTGTGAATGATTTCCCTGTTCATTTTCCTTGTTTCAAAATCACAATTATTGTAGTGTAGGCTACTTCAGTAATTTCTTCAGTATTTCATGAATGTATTCAGAAGTAATTGTGTAAAGTAAATTACATAATAGATGAAGTAATTCGAATGATTGCAATAGGATTCCTTAGATTGATTGAGATCTATGAGTTTTCACACATCTCACACATAGGAAAACAACTACTTTTATATTGATACCTTGGGACTCACAATGATACATGGAAGCATTACTTTTAATAGAAAAAATGTAAGGTCCAAGGAAAAGTGGTTGGTCATCTTCTTATTTCTTGCAATTGGACTTGTTTCACTGTGATCCTCCTATCCTCCTTGCCTGAACGGTTGAAAATATAGTTGGATGCCCTCTCATGGTGTTGTTATCTTTGACCGCTGACAGTTAATCTTGGTAAGACCAAGGTAATTATATTCAATGCAGTACAATGGACACTTTCCTCATACCACTTCCATTTTAGAGGGGAATAAATTGAGGTCACCACAACATACACCTACTCAGGGGTTTGGTTTGTGGTACCTGGCACTATTGTCTCTCCTTCCTTTTAATTGCGAATTGTGCTTTTATGAGGCTGATTGATTAGAGATTCCCAACTTAGATTCTTACCTCACTTTCTCTTGGGTAATCTGGGACATATTCGACATGATAGGTCCACCTCCTCAATGGAATGTCATTTCAACTTTTTCCGCATCCATCGTTTGATTGGTACGAGGAAGTCAATGACCTCAGTCAGCAAATTCTATCCTTTACAGAGTAAGTGCAAATTCCGAAAGCCATAATCAATCAATTGGAGGATGAAATGGACTGGGTGCGCCGCCAATTGGCAGTTTTGCAAGCTCAACAAAACACCAAGGACAATAGAACCACAACTAGTGGTGCCCTTGGCAGCCCCATTGACTAAACGTCCATAGACCCTCCTCAATAAGCCGTGATAGCTCCTTGTAAATGCATTTTGATATGCAGACAATATTTTTGAGTCTATAAGAGTAGATGTCTTAGTTTTGGTTCGAAGAAGGAAGGTAGCAAAAACCTCATATAAGATGTTGAGATACTTCCTCCAACCCTTCTTAAATCTTTTCTACCTTTTGAAAAAAGTGTAAATTTCCCACGTACTTTGCTATGACTAAGTGTAGAACTAAGAATTATTGTCCACTTCAATGGGGAAACCTCCTCACACAATAAGATAATGCAAACACAAGATTTTATGATCCCATGACTAGGTCTCCATAGCATACATACAGGAGGCAAAGGGTAGAATTATAATCAAATGATACAATGAGAGGTTCTAGTTGGCATAACAATATAACAATAGAAATGTAATAAATCAATATCTAGTAATTAATAAGGGGTTTTATGGTTAAAATGGGGCTCGTATAGGGCTTTATAATGGTAGATGTCTTACTTTTGGTTCGAAGAAGGAAGGTAGCAAAAACCTCATATAAGATGTTGAGATACTTCCTCCAACCTTTCTTAAAGGTTTTCTACCTTTTGAAAAAAGTGTAAATTTACCACGTAATTTGCTACGACTAAGTGTAGAACTCATAATTATTGTCCACTTCAATGGGGAAACCTCCTCTCACAATGGAGATAATGTAAACACAAGATTTTATGATCCCATGACTAGGTCTCCATAGCATACATACAGGAGGAAAAGGGTAGAATTATAATCAAATGGTACAATGAAAGGTTCTAGTTGACATAACAATATAACAATAGAATTGTAATAATTCAATATCTAAGGATTCATAAGGGGTTTTATGGTTAAAATGGGGCTAGTATAAGGCTTAACACATTTCGCCCATTTCATCTAAGTAAATATTGTTTGTTGAAGGATCAATGAAAAAAATAACTAAAGGTGATTTTGTGATAGGTAGGTTGATAAAAAGGCTAACACCTACTATAAAATCTCTTTACGTGTTGTCCCAAATTCATAATTCTATCAACATATAACACTAGTGAAAATAGACTCTTGTGGTTATGAAAATCGTGCCCTATCAAGAATGGATTACAAGGACATACAACCAATATAGAGAAACAGTGCCAATATAGAACATCCCAATGATAATACAATAAAAGAGGAATGAGCTTACCGCATCCATAACCATGAAACAAAAAGATTTCATGATCATGAAATATCATGAATACTTAAAAGACTGTCATACAATTTGCTTTCCCTCCAAATACATCTAACAAATATTCAACTAAACTCCAAGGGATTTCTCCCCTGATCCAACCATATAGATGAAAATGAAAAACATTTTTTTAAATAAAATGTAGTTTACATCACCTTGTACATAAAATATGATTTGTTTTCCTAAATCAATTACTCTCTCTAAGAAATAAAATTAAAGGGCCTTCTCAACAAATTAATTACTGAGTAGTAGTGATTTGTTGAAATCCAACTTCTTCTTAAGAAGAATTAATAAAATATTCAAACCATACAATGAGCTTTTCTCATGTAACGAACTCCATGAGACAATTCAATAATAATAACACAATGTAGTTGGTTATTCATCAACCTCCAAGAATATCGCAAGAACGTAACACTCATCGATGTGGGGCTGATTGACCTCTTCAATTAACAAGTAATTAACATCGAAGGTTGACTTCCATCAATAATGCACGAGCAAGAGTGTAAAAGGGTCTCCATATATAGAATATGCCTATATGATAAAATAAGCCATCAAATAACATGCATATGTTGACCTACAAACCATGGCAATAAAAAAACATGACACTAACGAGTAACAACTTTAGTTTGAGCTAGGAAGTTTTACAAAATAACATTGATATCTCGTTTCCATCATGGCTATTCACCTAAGCCATGTGATATGAGAAAATGGGTATGGATTTATGGAATAAAATTGTGCTAGAAACATGACCCAAAAAAAAATTGGGAATGTTGTAACACGATACACACAAACATTATATTGAAGTTTTGAAATAAAGCATTATGAATGAAACAATAATAAAATTTAAATGACAAGTGATTTTCCACCCTCACTTATATGGGCATCCTCATCATTTGTATCACTTTTTTTCTTTATCTTGATCTTTTAGGGACATTAATCAACATCATCCAATTTTAATGAAAATGTTTGACCTAAGCTTTAGAATATGGTATAAAAAGAAGGTAATTATGGAAAATCGAGACAAACTAGGTTGGAGCTTTAAGTTTTTAACTTCTATTGTGAGAAAAAGTATAAAATATGCGAGTTCGGCTATGGTTTTTTTGCACAAAATTGTCAATCAAGGTGGCGCATCTTGCTTGGTCTGGGGTGCACTCAAAGAATTAGGTCGAGGGGGAGGCAAGTTTCTTTTCACCTATAGTGTGGGTTATGGAGGATTATGGCATGTTCCAATGGGATTACAGTTGATATTCCAAGGCAAATGGTTAATGGTAATGGTTCTCAAAGTCTATAGAATGTTCATATCTTTTAAAGACCCCCCATATTCAGGAGTGATCCACGTCTGCCTTTAGTTACAAGACTGTCTCAAGGAGTATCGTAAATGAGGTTAATGGCAAATAATGGCATGGGTGAAGTTGGAATACATTAAAGATATATTGCCTTACATTTTCCCTTCCATATGTTATTTTCCTCTGTCATTTTTCTACATTGTTTTTCCTTGCTTTTTTGGACCCTGTGTTTTTAGGGCCTCCACGGGTGTTGCAGGCAGATATTCTTAGTGTTTGCCTCCACAGGTGTTGCTGAAGGAATAAGAGCACCTTCTTTAGCATGAGGTTTTGACCATGCTTGGTTTTTCAATATTAACAAAAAATTTAGGGACTTAATTTAGCAAATGGGCCAAAGTTTGTGTTTTTTTCCAAAAAATAATATTTGTTCATTTCCATTTTCCCTAAAAAATATTTGCCCAAATTATATAGGATATGCTTATTTTACCTTAAAAAATTACTAAAATTTTATAGAGACTAATATAAATCATTATATTTTTACAAAAATATCTAACAGTTTACAATTTACATATTAGGGACTGGTAATATTCACTAAAGTTTATACACTTAAATTCCAATCCTTCAAATTTTCCTTCCTCAAAATCAAAATAGTAGGAAGAGAAATCACAACTTAGTGTACCTATGTACCCTTTTTAAGTGGATTGATATGGAGTAAACCTTCAAATATGGGAGTAGGTCCTTTAAGGGACAAGGAGTGTGCAGGAAGGGGGTGGGTGGAAAAAAGTGTTGGGGGTTGTAGATTTGGTGTTACTCTTTTTCAAATTTTCTCAAAAAAAATAAAAAATTTGATTTTGTTTTTATTTTTTTTATTTTTATTTTTTTGTTTTTATTTTTTTTATTTTTATTTTTTCAAAGGCTTATAAGAATTTGGAACGGGAGTCGGTCTTGTAATTGCATGATACAGGATTAATTTCAATTGTTATCACTATAACCTCTGTGAACCATGTCACATTCTAGCAGACAACCATGAATATATAACTGACGATTTGAACATAAACCATTGTACTTACATTTATTTTACATTTTCACAAGCTTGTCAAATAAACTCCTTAATGAGGACTTACATATTACATATTTTATTTAATTTTAAAATTTTTAATATTTTTTCCCTATATATCTATTGGATTTTCAATTATAATTTCTTTTTAAGAATTTGATTTTACACAGATTTAATTATTTTGTTCGAAGTACTTTCCTTAAATTTACTTTCTTTTATTTGTTTAAATTATTTATTATATTTTTTTTACTTGTATGTTTTTTTATTTAAAAATATATTCATAAAAATATGATTTTTTTTCCAGTATTTTGTGGTTATTTTATCCTCTTCTTTTTTCCCTTGTGTATATTTTTTTCAATTTTAATCATTTTTTTATCTAGTTTACTTTTTCTTAGATAGTTTGTTTTTTATAATTACATTTGCAAGAATATTAATTTTAAAGAATGAGATTTCATTGTAGTTATAATTTTGATTTTAGCCATGTAGAAAAGAAAGATTACTATTAAGAGATTAGTTTTCAATTTTGGAAGTTGATATTAAAATTTCGGTTGCAATGTAGAAAAGAAGGATTACTACTAAGAGATTAGTTTTCAATTTGGATGTTGATTTTAAAATTTTGGTTGCAATGGTAGGAGTTATTAATTCCATAGTTCTAGAGAGAGGTTGTAATTTTAGCTTCATAAAGAAGAACAATGTCATTATTAGTGTCGTCAATTTAAAATTTAATTTTAAGTTTTTCCTTGAAAACAATTATAAGGTTCTTCACAATGTGCTTACAAAATGTCATTATTTTAAGGTTAGTAAAAAAAGTTATTAACATTGTATTTACAAAATGTCATTATTTTAATGTAAGTAAAAAAAATATTATATCACCATTTTTTGACTTGATTATGGTATTTTTTATCCAAAAATTTGAGCTTTTGGAGCAATAGTTCTTGTTTTGAGGTCACCATTCTCATGTTGGTAACTATTTTTAAAGATACAACTAATCATAACAAATGCTTTTATCTGGCCATGTAATTATAAAAATTATCTTTATTTTATTTTATTGATTTCCAAATCAATTACACTTTTTTTTGTCACAAAGACACAAATAATGCTTGGTATCTAACATTTTTTGTTTCCTTTGCAAGAAGTGCATGACTAAAAAGTCAACCAATTTCCTCATATCTATTGGATTGGGTAGGAGTAGAATGAGGATCTCTAGAATGAATGAAGATTGTGATTGTGCCTTTTAGGAAATACATTATTACCATTACAAATTCATGCTAATATTGAATCTAATAAGCAACAACATGGATACAATATAAAAGAAACTTAAATATCTTAAAGATATAGTTTGGATGGATTTTTATTAATTTATTTTATTATACATATTTATAAATTTTATGCTACCTTTTTGTAGTTTTTTTATTATCATGCTTCAATCCACATTTTTGTAACATTTCCATTGACCCAGACTTGTAAGATTAATAATAAAGTTTTATGCACAATAACATTTCCATTTAAAATAATTGTAGTCATTGTTTGTTCGATAGAAGATATGGTAGTCAACTACTTGAACTTGAATGTTTACCACGCACTAATATATGTAATAGGGAAGTCATCTGTCATTCACTTTGAAAGCTTCACAAAGAAGAAGCAACAATACAATGGAATATGCTAGTCATTGTTTGTTTGTTAGAAGATATGGTAGTAAACTGCTTGAACTTGAATGTTTAGTGTGTACTAATATATTAATATGGAAGTCATCTATCCATTCACTTTAAAAGCTTCAGAAGGAGGAACCAACAATAGAATGGGATATGTTGATGTAATAATGTATGTTTTTTAAAGGTTAATAGCCAAAAATGTTGCATTCAATTATCTAAGGATAGTGGTATTATATCCTCTATATCATTTCTTCAAATACAAATAGATATTATAATAAGATTAATCAATAAAAAGTCTAATGCTCAATACCATTACAATTTAAAATAAATGGAATCATTGTTTTATGTTTAGTTTGGGTGGTAGAGGATATGGAGTCAAGCATTTTAACTTGAATGTTTAGCATGCAGTAACATACGTAATAGGCAAATCATCTATCCAATCATTTTGAAAGCTTCACAATCCAATGGGAAGTGCTACCATGATAAAGATTTTAAAATGTTAATAGCAAGAAAATTTGCATGCAATTGGTTAAGTGCAGCAATGTTTTATCCTTCATATTATTTGTATATTCCTTCTAATACATATATACCATTCATTGTTTCTAAAGGGAATATCTCTAATGTTTGGGTAATTATCAATGCACATTGAGTCTACTACTCCAAATAAGTGAATGTATTCCCCTTCAAACATACACACTAAGTCTACTACTTCGAATATGTGAATGTATTCCCCCTAAACATAGGGGAATTTGACACTACTTCAATGTATTCCTTGTACAAAATGGGTTGTGACCCACCTCAACGATTTTTTTCCATTGGTAAACATTATTTTGCAAATGGTATCATTAACCACCTTAGGGTTACCAGTGGGTATAACAAGGATTTAGTATTGGGGTGGCTTACACTCCATCAAAGGACCAAATTTCAAGAAGTCTTTGATGCAACACTACATGCTATGTTGTAGGGATGAAAAGATTAAGCATGTACTCAAGAAATGTTGGTTTGCTAAGACATGGGCATGGTTTCACATTAAATTTAGCTATTTTTTCACTACTTGCTTTCTTGGAAGAGTCCTCTTTTTAGAAATAGTTAAATGATTAGGCACAAGAGTCCTCTTTTTAGAAATAGTTAAATGATTAGGCACACTTACAAGTTTTTATGGTGTATAGTTTGGTTGTCCTTTATTGTTTTCCTACGGAGATCTAGTTGTTATGACCTTTTTTTTTTAAAAACCTTCCCTCTCAGCCCAGGGGCTTAGGCTCTAAAGGAAGAATTATCTTTTCTTGCAAACACAAAGTTGAGTTCTTTTTATTTTTTAAAGGACATCGATGTGGCATGTCCTAGTTATTGAGGGACACGCTTATATATTAGCATATTTCTCTTTTTAGAAAATGAATTTCCTAATAATTATGTTGTTCTCTACTTGCTCTAACTCTTTATTGCATAATATAATTGTTATGAGATAATATGAGGTCATTTGTCATTGTACTTGTGGATAATGAGTATTTGAATAGTGAATTTGCACGTTTATTGCATTAGAGGATAATTCCATTGTATTTGTTAATAGTACTCAACAAATCAAACAAATACAATTGCATATGCAAGAAACAAAATTGTGAAAGAGAGGTAACCATTTAAAAAAAATCAACATGTTTCAAAAATCAAAGACACGTCCATATGGAGCTATTAAAAAAGGTTAGAATTGAGAAAAATTTGTCTCCGGAGCTGTGGTCTATAGTCTAGCAACAAGCGATATCTGGAAGAATAACCTAAGTTCAAGAATAATGGTGACCTATAGGGTCCTACTGCAAAAAAAAAAAACTTAGAATTGATGCTTTACAAGCCTTGCAAAAGTAATTGTCCTTGCAAACCCTGAATCGTACATGTTGCAAGCCTTCGAACTAAATAATAATGGAAAATTAAGGAGGGCAGAGAGTGGCCACAAGATATGTTACTGAATGCAACGGCATCCTCTCCAGATATGTTACTGAATGCAACGGCATCCTCTCCTTTTCGTTAAAAATAATTAAAAACCCCATTATTTCCCAGGGAAACAAAAATAAAAATAAAAAATAAAAAAGCCTTCCACATAAATTAGTAATCAGAAAATAGCAACAACATACTTATACAACGAACTCAGAACGTAGAAAAATATCTTGACGAGAAGAACCAACCAAATGAAATGCACGTATATCACATCTGTTGAAATTCCTTGGACTCACCAAGTTAGTTTGCTGAAATTCAAAATGCTCCTCAACTTCAACTTCTCAGAAAAGTTCTTTAATCGTCCTTGTAAATATGCCCACTGCCTATTCCGAAATCTATATGATCGAATTACACTTTAGATTGTGCATGGTAGGTATTCCCTAGACATGACTAACAAAAATATAGAATGGAACAAATATTCCGGCTATGGGATGGGAACGTATTAAATAGAATTCCTTCCCCTCATTTATTTTCTGAAATGTTAAAATATGGTGGCACAAGGAAATAGCTGCTTAACAGGAAATGCCACTCAGTATCCCAAAAGATTTATTTCATCATCCTGAAAATATGAATACCAAACCCCCATTTAAGGATTATAAACGCAACAGAAAATACCACTCAGTGTCTCACATGGATTTATTTCACCATGCTTAAAGTATGTTCACTATTTTAGGCACCAATGAACCCAAGGGAATCCTGAGAATGGCACAAATATGCATGCAATCTGATGGGAACAGATTAAATGGGATTGCAACTATAAACCAAAATATATAGTAGTCCAAGACCCCCATATAACGATCATAAATCCCACCTCCAACAAAACAGAACCAAAAAACCATGAAAGGAACACAAAAGATGCATCAGTTTTTTTTGTGTGATCTTGAAAATTAAAAAACAATTCGTAACTTCAATTTTGAAAACAACACTAAAAATTGGTTGTAAAATTATGTTCTACCATAGCGTGTATTGTTTGCAAATAATATGTTTCCGTGCAGGGAAACATCTTCCCACCTCTCTCACACATATATGTGGTACGAAATGGTTCACCATCAACTTTACTGACATTAGCAGTTTCTATATATAACCAATTCAGACTTGAACTGATAACAGAAAACATCTTAGATTCCATGCTCACTCTGCCCTAACTATATGCTGAGCGCCCTCTCTATGTTATGATCCCGTCCATTTATTCCCCTCTAATTCTACTCGGGCGAATTATTTTAACCGTATAACCGAATTGCATGCAAATTGACATGGGAACTGTTCTCAGGAAGGGGTGGAACTATATATGCCTTATTGACTTTCGAGTGCTTTAACTGACAAAATCTATCAGTTTGCTTTACTCCACTACTGAATTTCTATCTGTTTGCTTTAATAGCGTTCCTACTAGCCATTCACAGCAGCGGAAAAGGCAGGTAGAGCTGAGGCAAAGGTTTAAGAAACCAGACAAACAATTGAAAACATTTAAGTTAATTTAAAGAAAAAAACAAAAAACTAGGTGGTCCTTGCATATTCAATCACTGCACACTTATAAAAATTATTTGAAATATGAATTGGCCTCTTGCATATTCAATCACTACACACTTTTAAAAATTATTTGAAATATGAATTGGCCTCCTACAAATTTGGCTAGTGATATTAAGCAATAGCTACAGGTTTCTGAAAATTTGATCCTGACCTTGACCTTGAAGCGGTTTTCGTTCATTGTGTCTTCTAAGGTCCACCTCAGCAGGATATTCTCAAAATCATCGGCCATCGTCTCGTATCTGGCACTTTCTTCTCTGTTTTCTTCTATTTCCATGGCTTCTGCTCGATACCCAATTGTTCTCAGATCGTAAAAATGCTTATCAAACACACGACCACTTGACCACTTGCTTGCTCTCAGACAGTAGCAGTAGAATATAACAAACAACCGGATGACAGTTCAACTAGTGCAACTGAAATAATCCCGGCACCACCATCGAAAGTCTCGCACACCAAATACAGTGTTTTATAGGGAATGCGTTGAAGGATTGCATTGAATTTATATTGACTTCCTGCACCACTGTTTCGTACAAAGTGAGGTGATGCTTTCCACGGTGAGGTGGCGTGATGGGAGTGTAGAACTCTCCCTCGCATTAGTAACCTGAGTATTCTAATAAAGATTCCTGCACAAAAAGCAGGAAACTTGTACAGTACGCGAATGAATGTAAGCCTCAAGCCGCCGCCCTTGAGCCACCGTTTCGTGCAGTGTATTAACACTGAGGTGATGTTTTCAGGCCGACGTTATCCCTGTAATTGAAGATTGTTTGGTAAACTCAATAAAAATTGAAATTTTTAGATTTGGTGAACAGACCAACGCATTACGCGGTCTCATCGACGATGAATATATATTTTTATATTGAAATTGTACTGGCATAAGCTAAAAGCCAATGATTTGGTCCTTTATTATCACCCAACTCATTCTGGCTAGTGACCACCGTTTCAGGCAGCGTATTAATATTGAGGTGATGTTTTCAGGTGAAGCTGTTAATGTAATTCATGATTGTGGATAAGAGTAAAATTGAAGTATTATAAATATGCTTAATAGACAGACGCATCAGGCCGTCTCATTCACCATAAATGTATAGTTTTATGTTGAGCTTATACCGGCTCACGCTAAAGGGTCGATGATTTGGTCGTTTATTTGTAGAGATTTTCTGACTATCACTTGATGATTTGGTCTTTTGTTGGTAGCGTTTTTCTCACAATCATCTTGTCGTTCATAACCCTACAGAATAATTTTAGCAATAGTAGTTTTTAATGTGTTAAATTTATTTTATAATTAAAAATACAATTTAAATCACAAAGAATTGTTATTTCACTGAAAATCTTGTTGTTCAATTTCAATAAAAAAAAAAGCTAAAAAATTATCTCATTAAATATCCTATTGTTATTTCAGTGAAAATTATATGGTTCAATTTCAATAGAAAAATGCTAAAAAGTTATCTCATTAAATATCACATTTGATAACATTTCAATCATTATTTTCTCAATATATCTTCTTTACACATTGGCAAAATAGAAATAAATATATCCTTCTTAGAAATAACATAGACGCAATGTCTTCATTGAATTCTAGGCAACAACCACCACCTGTATTTTAGAAAATGCATAATTTATTTACTTTATTATTGCAAACTAAAATAGGACAACCTTCCTTCCATTAGTGTTTTCTTTGGAAATCACCAACATTTTTTTTTGAGAATAAAGCTCCACTTACACCTTTATTGTTCAGGTATCCAATTGCCAATGTAATTCACATTGTAGGTTATATATATATTAATTGTTTGGAAAAATAAGGTATTTTACACATGATGAACACCATAAGTATCTATATCATGACATTAGTATTTTTACATAGTCAAAATCTTTTAAGAGACAAATATTTCATAATCACACGATCATTTAAAGCAATTTATTAATGTAAAAGAAAAATTAGTACATAAAAAGGTTTTTCACAATTGATCATAACAAATGTCTCTCCACGCTTTTTAAATAGAGATTATAGACCAAATAAGTGTTAATCTACATATAAATAACTATTAGTATCAAGGAGAATATGAATCATGAATCACACAATACAAGAACATATAATGAGAATCTGATTAAGTAACTACAAATGCACACTAAAAGACTACACTTTCACCTAAAATGCATTAGACCAAGGAGATCTTAGCTAACTAATAAGTGGTTAAACCATTTATAACATCGCCCCTTATGAACAACTTGGTATATGATTGAGAGTTTTATAAAAGTGATACAATTGGAAAAGGATTCAGGGAATAGAATGCATTGTCCCTCAATGACATTTTCCTAAATTCCTAACATAGATGAAGGTTTAGAAAACTTCATCTTTGTATGAGACTTTGTGAAAATGTCTCCAACTTAATCATCTATTGGGAAAGAGAGCATTTCAAAAACACGGTCATGAATGAGCTCTTTGTTAGCTTTTGTAACATCGAAGGTGTTCTAGTCTCAAAACTTTGTGAAGAGGCTAAAACATAGGAGTTATCCATAACCCATAAATCATTTCTGGAAATTCCAACTAGAAGTGTCTCAATTAGATTATTAGAACATTTTTAAATATTTTCTAAGTCTAAACTTAGGAAAAGGGGTTAATTAATTAGTATTAATTTAGAAATGTGTGAATCGTATAGAAACTCACACGGATCGATCCAGATATGATATGAGCATCGATTATGTTTTAATCTTAGTCGTCAAAGTCCTGACTGGAGATTATAAGAGGAGGTTGATGGGTAGATGGAGAACACACACTTGACACAGTTGAGATCGATTTCCTTGGGCAATTCGAATTTCTAGAGAAAAGCAGCAGTTGTTGGAAGAGTTTGATCCAGAGAAAGGGAAGCAAAGACAGAGAAGGGCAGGGACAGTTATTCTGGAGGAAGTCTTCCAGATCTGTAAAGTCAGCTACAAGAGGGTTGATTTCCTTGAGTGAGGCTACGCAGAAGCTTCAGAGGTAGAGTTTAATTTAGCGAGAAAGAGGGTTGATTCAACTCCTGGAGGTCAGGGGAATTTTCAAAAAGGACTAGCAAGTCATTCTCAGAGGCTGGATTGGGCAGATGGCTTTATCATTTGTTGTTCCAGACAGAGCATTCTAGTGCCTACACAAAAGTTGACATAGGGGTTTTGTGGAGCCCATTGTGTGAGTTTTCCTGTTGTGGATTTGCAGTTTAGGAATCTAGTTGTACTCATATTATTTCTTGTTGTACTCAGATTATTTCTCACTGTTTCTTAATAATAAAAACCCTTAGTTGTTGCACCGGTTTTCCCAAGTTGGGCTTTTCGGGGACTTTTGTCCAGAAATAATTGTGTCAAATTTGTGTGTGTGTGTGTGCGTGTGCGCAAGTGCTTTTTCAATTTCCAATTTGTCTTTTGTAGAATTTAATTTGGTGAAAATTGCAGTTGAGAATTATTCATTGTTTGTGTGGGAAAATATATTGTTAATTAATTTATAATTAGAAGAATAATTTCCAGTTGGTGCAATAGTTGAAATTTTCACATGGTATTAGAGAAATTTTCATGAGATGAGGAAGCTCAGAAGCAGAAACAAAAAATTGTGTTCGAAGGGAGCATCAAGATGAATTTTTGGATGTTGCACAGAGCCTAAGATAGGCAGTGCGAGTTTCTTAGGGAAGTTTTATTTTTTAGTGCGATTTGACAGAAAAATTTGGCTTGCTAGTTGAGTGATTCCAGCAGGCAGAGGGGGCAACAACTAAGAAATTTTCACCAAGCATATTCCTTTTTTGGGTGCAGAAGGGTTTTTACAACAACTTGTAGTAGCAAACTCAACGTCAGGTGGAAGAGAATTGCACACACATAGAGAATTTCTCTCAGAGGGTTTTGAGCCTAGAAATCTGTTTTTCCCAGTTGGAGATGACTATTGCTACAAGAAGTTTTTCTCACTCTAGAAGAAAGTGTGAATAACAGATTTAACAGAAAAGCAAAAGAAGAGGGAGATTTTGGACCAGATTCAGAGATGGCCACAATTAGACTAGAGATCAGGATAAGTTGGAGGGAGACTCTAACTTTGTCATATGGAAGGCTAGGATGTCCTTCCTTCTGGATGAATATGAACTGAAATCCTATGCAAATAATGTAGTGGTAGTTCCCCAAGATGTAGATCGGCTGAAGGAATACAGGAAAGAGATGGCGAATGAGAAGCAACTAATCTTGGATTGTGTCCAAGACCATACAATTTCACATGTATCTGGCAAGAATACTGCTAAGGAGATGTGGGACACTCTCGACAAGCTATATCAAAATAATTATGAGTAGCGGAAGATGTTTATTAGAGGAAATTTTACCCTAAAAGTGGTCTCCTAAGGAAAAATAATAAAATAATAGTTAAAATAATAAAAAAGAGATGAAATTTGGAGGGAAAAGAAGAACACTGTTTTTTTTAATTGTATTTTTGGCTTATCTCCTTATCAGTTTACTAAAATTTCATTTTGTAGACACTCGTTGGATGCAAAATTATATTCCACATCCAACGATTACCCCTTATGCATACTTTTGAGAAGACTCACATTGATAAAAATTGAAGATACATTAAAAAAACATGTCGAGCATTCTTTTTAAATGTATCTTCATTTTTTTATCAATGTAGGCCTTCTCAAAAGTATGCATAATGAGTACTTATTGGATGCAGAATTTAATTTTGCATCCAATGAGTGTCTACACTTTAAATTTGAGTAAACCTATAAGGAGATAAGCCAAAAAATACAATTAAAAAAAGTAGTTCTTCTTTTCCCTCTAAAATATTTACATGTACCTCTTTTTAAATTTAAAGGATTTTGATTGGTTTACATATTATGACATGTAAATTACGTGAAAATTTCATGGGAACTTTTAGGCTAAAATTTCCTCTAATTCTTATAGGAGAAGCTAAGAAGCATCAAGATGCAAAAGGGTGAAGGCATAGATCCCTTCCTCACCATGATTCTAGAGGTTTGTGATCATATTGTAGTTGTTGAGGAGGCAGCTCAACTGACAGAGCTTGTATGGTTGGCACTGAAAAATGTCTCAGAGGAGTGGAAAGTCTTTGTCCAAAGTATCTTCAACCGAGACAACTTGCCTAGGTGGGAAAGGATGTGGTCCGACCTACGATAGGAGGAGTTGAGGCAAACTCTATTAAAGAGTACCATAAACGAAAGGAGCAACAAGGGAACAGAGGTTGAGAAGGAAGAAGAGAATGTGACCTTAGCATCAAAGGGTCACAGTCAAGGACATGGGGAGAATAAGTTGAAGAAGGACATATCTAAGATCAAGTGCTTCAGGTGTGGCAAGTTTGGCGACTATAGTACGTAATGTCCTCTCAAGAATAAGGACAAGCAGAAGAAGCAAGATCGAGTGGCAATGTCTGTAGAGATAGAAAATTATCCTCCAGTATGGAGGAATATTTCACTATGTTTGTAGTTATACCTCCAGGAGTGAGGTGGGGTGATATCAAGTTATAGCCCTAAGGTAGCATAAACTTGGGTAGGGTCCATTGAAGTTTACTCCTCATGGATCATTACCTTGCTACAGGGGTCCATATTATTCAATAACAGGATGGATCAATGTTAGTGATGCAGTCAGATTCTCGAGTGACAGTAGCATATTAGTTGCATTCAGGTGTTGAGGAGCGCTTATGCAGTGTTGACAGTAGAGCAGGTGGCTCAGTGCAGAGTTAACAACAATGCAGATTTTTTAGTGGACAACACGGAGGCTAGTAGCAGTCAGATACTCAAATGATAGAGACATAGTTGATTCAGTATTTAGGATGCTTCTCAATTGCAGTAGTTGTAGTAGCAGCAACAACAATTGAGAGGGAGTTGTAGTGTATATGCATAGTTGGCAAAAGTATAGTAGTGTCAAGAGAAGCACAAATACAACATTAGAGTCGCGCAGTGGTTGGTGGTTAGTGGAAATTAGTGACAGTGGCCAGACATTAGCAGTGTGACAAAGGGTGATACAAAGACAGGGTATTGTAGCAGTAGTGCAACATTAGAACACCTTACTCGCTAAGTGGTAGTGTTATTTTTTGTAGTATCAGAGGTGTTCTAGTCTCAAAACTTTGTGAAGAGGCTAAAATACAAGAGTTGTGCATAACCCAAAAATTGTTTCGGGAAATTCCACCTATAAGTGTATCAATTAGTTATTAGCCTATTTTTAAATATATCCTATGTCTAAACTTACGAAAAGGGTGTAATTAATCGGTATCAATTGAGAAATGTGTGAATCATCTATAACCATCGATTATGTTTTAATCTTCGTCGTTGGAGTCCCAACTCGAGATTATAAGAGAGGATCGATGGGTAGATGGAGAACACACACTTAACACACTTGAGATCGATTTCCTTGTGCAGTTCAATTTTGTAGAGAGCAACAACATTTGTCCGAAGAGTTCAAGCCAGAGAAAGAGAAGCAAAGATAGAGAGGGGCAGGGACAGTGAGTCTGGAGGAAGTCTTCTAGATCGAGAGAGTCAGCTATAGGAGGGTCGACTTTACTCAGTGGGATTGCGTAGTGTTGTCACAAAATATTCAAAGGAAATGTTTGATTTAGCTAGAAAGAGGGTCGATTCGATTGCTAGAGGACGAGAAGAAAATTTTCGGCAGGGGCCAGCGAGTCATTCTCAAAGGTTGGATTGGGCAGAAAACTTGATCATTTGTAGTTCCAGGTAGATCATTCTAGTGCCTGCATAGATTTGAAGCAGACACTAATATTAGGGTTTCGTGGAGCCAATTTTGTGCCAGTTTTAGAGCTCTATCAATGTTGGGTGAGACAAAATTTGTCTCACTAATTTTTGTGGCCAATTTTCCTATAGTGGATTTCTAGTTTGGTCATCCAATTGTACACATATTATTTCTCATTGTTGCTTAATAATAAAAACCCATAGCTCTTGCATCGGTTTTCCCCAGTTGGGTTTTACCGAAGACTTTTGTCCAAAAATAACTATGTCAAAGTTATGTGTGTGTGTGCAAGCATTTTCTTAGTTTCCAGTTTATCTTTCGTGGAATTTAATTTGGTGAAAATTGCAGTTGTGAATTATTCATTGTTTGTGTGGGAAAATAAACTATTAATTAATTTTTAGTTAGAATAATAATTTCCAGTTGTTGCAATAGATGAAATTTTCACACTATCTAATGAAGTGCATTTGCAATTCAACGTGTTTGTTGTGTTGACTCAAGACCATAAAGGGAGAAGGGGGCGATTTACAAACTTCAATGTGAAAGTGATGAAAAAGGTCACATGCATACTTATATTGGGAAAGATAAATTCCTTCCTTGGTTTCAAAACTATGAAGTAAAAGGAAATAACGCAAATAGCCTAAGTTTGTCATTTTAAATTATTAGACTCA